>JAOVVB010000035.1:9403216-9416857 GCA_028570985.1 Heterobranchus longifilis
TTGGATTTTTACAACATTATTGTTGAAATACACAGTCCTGAAAAAGGGGCGTTTCTTTTTTTGCTGAGTATATATAGCAGGGCCCCCAAAAGTTGTTATCTATGTCCTTTTTTAAAACTCTAGTTGAATTAAATAAAGCAATGTGTAGTATTATGTTTCCTCTCAAGATGTCAGTAGTCTCACTGATATATTTTTTATATTGAAATGTGCATGAATTTTTTCGCACCCCTCTGTATACTGTATGTATACTCTCCCTTTCACAACATATTCTACTGTACATACTAAAATCGCAATGTTGTTATTGGCACAATCCAGCCAAGAAAGATTGCAAAAAATAGATCTAATTGCCGGAGTCTGGTAAACACATTTATTTTTAGATTCAGTAAAAAAAAATATTCAAAACAAACAAGCAAGTAAAGAAAGAAAGTGAGTTACTGGGGCTAAATGCCACCCCAATCAGGTGCCCAAAACTAAGGAAGTACATAACAGTCTTTGATCTCTCAGTCATACAAACCCATGCTTTCACTCACAGGAGGAACACCTCAGCACACATAGCAGAAATGACATCCCTACTCAAAGCTAATCTGTGTTTTGTGTACGTGATAAGCACACACACACACACACACACACACACACACACACACACACACACACACACACACACTCATTTGTCCGATTCCATTAAATCAAATCTAATCGAGCCCATATGCCAACAAATACTTTCTTTCACCTACTAATTCAGTGTCACGTAACCTTTCGACTTATTCCAAATTTCAAAAATATGGCACTTCTGATAACACATTGTAGGAGGTGACACATACAGGAGTCCTTTACTATCATTTCTATGCATCACTTTTGTTTTCCGTTCAAAACGACTACAAAAGCACCATCCCACTCAGTCTGTGAATGACGCATTCTGGAGGCAAGATGCTAATGGCGGCGATCAATTATTCACCAGCTAATCTGTCTGAAGAGGCGCTGGAATGTGGAAGGGGCTCATCATAGGCCGGTATTAAAATTCAGTCAACAGGCTTCACTTGAAGCAGAATGCATGGGAAATCAAAGCTCGGCCCATACAAGGGGAAAAAAGCAATACCTTATATATAGTAGAAAAAGTAGAAAATAGTCTACGCACAACAACCATAGGTCAACAAATAAAACAACAAACTATTCACTTCCCACTTTACACAAGAGGTTGTACAAAACCTTTCTTTACTGCAACCTTACTTGAGCCAAGGTGATTAATGAAGCTAGCTAATGTGCTCATTAAAATATAAAGAACAGGCTCAGTAGTTTCCGTGCCTGCTTGTATGTCATGGAGTGTTCACCGCACTTAACTCATTCACTCATTGTCTAACCTTCATACAGGGTCATGGGGAGCCTAGAGCCTATCCCAGGAGACTTACAGCATGAGGCAGGGTACAACCTGGATGGGGTGCCAATCCATCGCAGGGCTCACACACTCAAGCACATTCACACACTATGGGCAATTTGGGAACGCCAATTAACCTTTGGACTGTGGGAGGAAACCAAAGTACCCGGAGGAAACCCACCAAGCACGAGGAGAACATGCAGAATCCACACACACAGAGGTGGATATCGAACCTGGTCGGGAATTGAACCCAGACCCTGGAGGTGCAAGGCGACAATGCTAACCACTAAGCCACCCTACTAGAATTAACAAAACTTAAAATGGATGAGAAAGATCAATCTTAATATCAAAATGAGCAGGCAGTTAAGATTTTAAAGCAATTTCCATGTTGGTGGTTTATTTTGAAAGGATATGTTTTTTTTTTTTCCAAGTCTATCTTAAATTTGAGGTGCATATGAGGTGCATTATCTTGGTCGTTATAAATTTTCCTGCTCTGTAAAGCCACCTTGAAGTTTGTCACCCGGAATGTGAGTACAATGTAAGTAATTCAAAGGGTCAAATTCTGCAACCCTCGTTCTAAGCAAAAATGCATTCCATAGTTCAGCTGAGACTCCTAAAGATTTTGTACTTCCACTGAGCTACTGTACACTGTGCAAGTTGGCAGTTTTCAAAGTACTTTGTATTTATTATAACTTTTTACTTTTTTTCACTGAAAGTAGCTGTAGCTGTATAGATGGGCATATTGTACTGTACTTATATGCACCTCAGTTTTACTAAGACAGGTTTTTTTTAATTTTTTTATTCCAACTATCTCTTTGTGGTTTTGAAAATGTAAAGGATACTACTGCACTGCAATATAATTAACTTGGCATATAGCAATAAACATTTAAAGCAGCAATGTGACCAGAACCAGACCATTACTTTTTTTTAAATTATTTTATTTTATGAGAAAGCAAACACCCATTTTTTTAATATCAAGTGCAAAACAATGTGGTGCCACCTCACAGATTCACATGTACTTTGCATGGCTATGTGAACTCCTCTGGGATATCTGGTTTCTTCCCACTCTCTCAAGTATGCATGGTGCCATGTGATGGTCTTGTATCCCAACCTGCTCTACCTAACAATCAGTCTTCCTAGAATAGGGTTTGGATTCTCCTGGAGCCAGACTGTAATAAAAACCCTTATTAAGGTTATAACCTTGTGAAAGTGCTTATGTTGTTATATTGACAAGTCATTTCTTTCTTTTAAATAACCTTACTTACTTTAGGTAGATTTTCAGCACTTGCATATGCATATTTACACAGTGCAAAATAATAATAATAATAATAATAATAATAATAATAATGTCTTTTTTTATAATATAATGTCATTTTATTATAAATATTCACATCTTAATTTTATTTCACACTGACACATACAGTAGCCAATCATCAATAAGGACATTTCCTTTAAGCTTTAAATAAGGCTATTTTTTTCTGTTGTTTGTTAATGTGTTCTCCCAAGAGTGAGCATGCTAACCAAACTTTGACTTTACATTTTCTTGGCTGGGTGAAAACCTTTACTTTTTGATATTTTACTCAATAGGGTTTGAAAATTCAGTGTATCATTGGCATTTGGTAGAGCTCATTATTCAGTATATAACTGTTTATGTGACATTTACAGACCTGTCCATGAATTATTCACTCCAGTCAACACTGAGAAAAAAAAACCCAAACATTGTACAGCATAACTAGTGTGTCCACTAATTACTAAGAATAATTTTTTTTCTCTAAAATTAGAACTGTACCAGGTGTAAAACTCTGTCCACAGCCCACATGCTACCCAGCTATGATAAGTAATCACAAAGGCACAATAGACGTCCCTAATTGACATGCAGACGAAGTTTCCAAGCCTCAGAACATAAGGCCAACGCTTGTTCGTGTACCTCACAGAGAGAATAGCTAATGCCCTTTACCAGACTGACTTCCTCAAGTTCAAGCATTTGCTTCAGACACAACATTACTATGCAATTCAAAGGCTGATTAGGATTATGCAATTCAAGTGGGGTGTCAGGGAAGCCAGAAAACAAATACAGCATGTAAAAAGGGGGGGATCTCTCATGAACCAAGGAAGGAGTGGAGAGCAGAGAAGAAGAAGTTATTTGCTTGTATGAGTTTAAATTGTTTTCAATTCATTTCATTATCATTATCGTTATCAATAAATGAAGATTAAATGTCTCATGAATACATCAGGTTCTCTTACAATAAGTCCAACATCTTGTTTGTCAACGAGATCACTGTACAAAGCGTTTGTTTGTTCAAGCTGCCTATCTTTGATCATTTCTTTGATGCTTGACATTTGATATTGGAATTATTAATCCCGATCATATGTGTTGGATAAATAAACGTAGGTTATTTTTCTATTCCATTACAGCTCTGGTGCATGTGTATTTATGTGTATAATTTCATTCCCGGGTTTTATATTTCATAAGCTTCAGCTAAATATGAAAGTTGATTACGCTCATGTACAGTACTTGCTCATACAGATCCAGTATAAAGGCTTTTAGCTTTCCAAATACAAAAATCCTAATCCCAGGACAATGTTAGGATTACTTTAACATATACCGTAGTAAGATCGGTAAGGAGCAAAACACATGAGAGCAGGCAGTTATGTGTAAATAATCAACAATGCATGGCTAGTTTCACACCAACTAATTCCATTATGTTCATGTAAACAGCACGTCTTGAAGTGTTTTACTGTTGGAACTACCGTCACAGCTGATATTATACAAAATTATCTTTTAAATTGGAGATTTTTAAAACAATGTGTTCAACGAAGTTAATTTCACATTTGAAAAATTTTATTTTATGTCCATAATTTAAAAATAACTGTAAAAAATGATGTTACCTGTAAGCCCTCGATGGCTAATCTCAGCATGCTTGGAGTAAGTTTAGAAGCTTGCTTAAATGTGAAATTACTCCAGTCGATGATCAACACAAATCCATTAACTTGGAGTTCTGGGTCTTCAATCATGGCCTCCAGCGACAACAAAATCGCTCGCAGTATATCCACAAAGGTGTACCTGAGAACACATACCAGGTTTTAAATAAAAGCAAACAACATCATCACTGCAGGTAAAAAACTGTGAAAATGCATTTTTCCTTGATTTTTCCACCACACTGTTTGATTGCATTATTCGGAGCTTATTGTATTGAGGCAGAGCAATACATCGGTACATCATGAAGGGCTTCAGCACAGAACTGTATTTGATCTGGCAAAGAAAATAAATAATAAAAGGAGACTGATGTCATTTTTAGAGGCGCTCGATTCAATCAGGCAAATTGAGACCTAGCATGACCTTCTTTGTACTTGACTCTTGTTTCTGAAAAGGACGCAGACTTTTCTACTCCCAAAGGTAATGTTGTGACTAGTTTGGATTCAAAGGCCCTTTAGACTCACGCTGTGTGCACTGTAGAGTCTAATGAGCCAGGATTCATCCATTTGCTACAAAATGTACACTTTTTTATTCGAGTCCACACAGTAGGATGCTGTAATTAAATCTACAGAATCTAAATGTTGATGAGTACTTGTATGATTCTTCCTGGTTTTTTTATTTATTTATTTATTTACATAAAACGCTTGCATTCATGTGTGCTATCTTTGGACCTGTCTTTCTGATACACAGATATTGTGACATGACTTGCAATATTTTGAATCCTGCGATGAGTCACAACTAAATTGACTTTCATTTCATTTCTCAAATCAAGCCATGATTTGATTTATCAAAAAAAAAAAAAAAAAAAAAAGCTTATTTGGAATCTCTAAATCTTAAATCTCTGCACCTCTGTCCAGGATGCTCACAGGATCCCTTAAAATGATGTCATTTGCTGCAGGGTCAGAATTGCAAACGCCAGTGTTGCAATAATAAATGATATATTGCGGCCCAGCTTCATTAAATAAGAGTCATTGCCTTGTAGTTCATAATACACCTGATCCAAAACATTAACAGCTTGATAATAAGCCAATATGCTTAATGTAATGTTCTATAGCAAAGAAGAAAATCTAATGATATATTGTTAATGTACTCTTGTATCTTCTTTTATCATATAGATGAATATCATAATAAAAACATATAAACTCATGTAAAGTTAAGTAAATTTTCAGCCTTAATAAAAACTTTTACTTCACTTACTACAACAAATCTTTTTCTTCACTGCTGAAAGGGAGCATAGTGGTGCTGAAGGACAGCTCAAACGCTTCTGGCCTTTCCACACCATTAACCCCATAATGGTTTCCAGATTAAAGTGTGTGTTACAGTGAACATGGTGTCAAACTCGCAAATCGTTAACAATTCAAACATCTCTGGTTATAGGAAAAGATTCTGAGGTTAAAGTTAAGGTCGGTGTTCATATTGTTTCTCAGGAGTTCATTTATATAGAAATCTGAACTGTAACATCATTTTTCCATGAGATTACAATCTTATTTTTTCATCATATCATATTACTTAGTGAAAAAATATGTGTAGATGTAATGCTTGTTTTAACATGATGCCATGCTTTTGGAGAACTCATGGTGGTTACAGCGATTACAGTTCCTCACTATAAAAATGCAGTCATAAAAAAGGGGGGTTGGGTTGTTTCCCCAGAGGAACAAAAACCAATCATCTTCAAGGACTGGTGATATATTTTATAAGATTATGTGACACATTTAACAATAACAAGTCTAACAGGCCGAGAAGATTTTTACTGAGGAGCAATGATTATGTATTTTGGCCCAACCAAACACCAGATGGCAAAATACAAGACAAGCTGGTTAAACTGGATGACTTAATCTTCCAGCTAGTAAACTGATCAGAAAATGATTGTGATTTTCTAATATACATATATAAAACGACGCACATACATAGGTTTATCATCTATATAAACTCAGTCATCGTCTTTACTGCTTTATTCTGTATACAGGGTCGTGAGGGGGACTTAAGCCTATCCTAGGAAACTTAGGGCACGAGGCAGGGTGCACCCTGAACAGGGTGCCAATCCATCGCAGGGTACACACACATACGCTCCAGGCAATTTGGGAATGCCAATCTGTATGTCTTTGGACTGTGGGAGGAAACCCACCAAGCATGGGGAGACCCACACACAGACCAGAGGCGGAAATCAAACCGAGACCTTGGAGGTGCGAGGCCACAGTGCTAACCACTAAGCCACCATGACGCAACTGTTGGTTTATTTTGTTTAAATAAACATGTCTATGAGGTAGAAGTTACCATCTGGTAAATATGGTCTACCAAGTTGACCAGCTCAGCCTGTGCTTTGGTTAGACCGGGTGATTTTAATTAATTAATTAATTTATTTATTTATTTATTTAATTTTTCAATAGAAAGGTGAAAACAATCTGGCAACCCGACCCAAATCTCAGCATCACCTGCTCTGATCCCAGTTGGCAGCGAACAGGACCAGGATCTTTCTGCCATGTCGGTCCAGATTAGACAGCACTCCAGGAAAACCGTCCTTGAGGGCCTGTTTGATGCCAGGCTCTGTGGCCTTCAAGTTCTTGAACATGTCCAGGTTCTGCTGGCGGTACTCGAAGTACTGGGCGAGCAGACGGAACGCCTCGAAGTGGTTGAACTTGCGCGCGCGCAGGAAGCGCAGAATAAAGGCGTCGTCCGTGCGCAAAAAGCCGATGTCGGGCCGCGTAATGATCATGTCCCGCACCTCCTGGATGTCCTGGTGCAAGGTGTCAGGGTTCTCCTTCAGCTCCGCCTTGGCCTTCTCCAGCGTCTCGGCGGACAGACCCGCCTGTAAATGAGTCATCGCGCCAGAACACTTACCGACTCCAAGGGATATCCAAGGATTTGTGTTTGCGTCCTGAATAAAACACCACTTTAGATCCCGTCCTGAGATCTCTCTCTCTCTCTCTCTCTCTCTCTATGTCTTTCTCTCTCTCACACACACACACACTCAAACTCACACACACACACCCACACACACACAGGAGGTTATTTCTCCCAAATCTAAAAAGGATGTCTTTGTGCGTTAAAGAAGAAAAATCTGCCGGTCAGAACGCATATACAGGAAGGATGTGTATCCAGACGGGGGGGAAAAAAAAAACAATCTCTTCGTTCATCCATATATACAAAAATAAATAAACAAATAAAGATCAATCAGTGATCACTATTAAAACCCCGCCATTAAGTCACACCATTAACACTACACGACACAGTCTATCCACGAAGCGGCCAGGCAATGCGGCACCCTGCAGCAGGAACTCCGCTCCCAGGTCTCCGTCTGCTGCGCATCTCAAACAGAGAGCATGTGAAGATCATCGGGAATCAGCGCCCATGGAAGAGCATCCCGGTGTTTTCCGCCTCCAGTCGCAGATTTCCATCACAGGAAGGTGGTGTGCGTCAGCGCTGTCCGGGCTGCTTTTGTTGCTGCTGATGCTGATGCTGAGCTTACTGGTGTCGGTGTCGGTGCTGGTGATGGCGGTGACGATGATGACGATGATGATGGTGATTGTGAGTGTGTGACTGAAAAAGGAAAAGGAAAAAGAAAAAAAAAATCCCATATGGCTCCGGTCACACAGTCCATCCATCCATCCAGCCAGCCAGCCAGCCAGCACGTGGGGGCGGGGCGGAATGTGTGAGAGGAGGAGGAGGAGGAGGAGGAGGGGGAGCGAGGAAGAGTCTTCTTCTTATTCATACCATCCCTTTAAAGCGCTTGCTTTAAAAAAAAAAAGAGACAGTGTTTTACAACTGCTTACTGTACATTTTCCCCATCCTTATCACTTTTAACTAAAGTCTGTGTGTGTATGTGGGTGAAAAGAAAAAAGAATTAGAAATGCTTCTGCTTGTATGACTGCATGCTTTGTAGTGTATATACATTTCTTTTTATATATTATTCTTTTTTAAAAAGATGTCAGGAATTGTGAAAAAAAACTGTATATACTGTACTACATATACAGTGCGTATGGAATTCTGTGTGCATGTGCTTGGTGGGTTTCCTCTGTGTACTCTGGTTTCCTCCCACAGTCCAAACACAGTCCCAGCTTAGGCTAATTGGCAGTCCCAAATTGCCCGGAGTGTGTAAATTACACTCCCCTTACACCCCTTAAGTAGCTGCCACAGAAAAGACGGTTATACATCCAGGGTGCCGGGTGGCACAAGGAAGGACCCAGTATGGCGGCACGGTGGCTTAGTGGTTAGCACTGGCACTTTGCACCTCCAGGGTTCCGGTTCGATTCCCACCTTGGGTCTGTGTGCCTGGAGTTTGCAGTTTCCTCAGGGTACTCCGGTTTCATCCCACAATCCAGGAACATACGTTCCCAAATTGCCTGGAGTGTGTGAATATGCATGTGTATGTTGACTGGAGGTTTTACCATATTCACACACTCACTATATTGGACTACAGGTGAACTCTGTACTATATATATATTTACAGAAAATATAGTATGCACCAAAATATACAGTACTGAAATGAAAAGATTAACAATATTACCTTGTCATCTGAGTTTATTTCTCCTTAAAGAAACTAACATACACACTATTAGCATATTGATTTACCACGGTATACATAAAGTAAGTGTTTGAAGTGTGTGTGTGCACTGCCTCACTGTAGACAGTGTTCATATCGTTAATGCAGAACCTCAGACAAATCCCGGAACAAAAGCTGCTGCAGACTCCTGCAAAATGTGGTGATTTGCTTGCGTAATGCAGGCACAATACACTACCAGAATGGTGAAATTTCATAACAATAGACAGCATAACTGTGTTACTTGATGCTGTCTTATTAAATCTCTTTTTCAAACTCGGTCCCCATTCACGACTACTTCCATATGAGCGGAAATAATATTCAACTATGAATACCTTTTCTTACCACATATGCGTCTGGAGCTATGCCAGATCGGCAATCGCAAATGCATATTTGAAATGCATGAGTTTCAGTACTGTATATTTTGGCACATACCGTATATATTAAACTCAGTTGTTGTTTTTATCACAATTCCTGCCATCAAATTCTAGTAAATGTTCCCCACTACTAGGTCAGTTAGCATCCCTACTTTATTTTAAGAATGTGGAATGTCAGAATAATATTAGAAAGATTTATTTCAGCTTTTATTTTTTTTATTGCGTACCCAGAGGGTCAGAAGTTTACATACACTTACAGTAGGTAGTATTTGGTAGTATTGTCATCCTAACATTGCAAATCCATTGAGTGCTCTGGATTGAGGGGTTAAGCCCCAATGCATCATTCATTAACTTGTTGGTCTGGTGTATCCCATGGGTGCTCGATTGGATTGGGATCTGGGGAGTTTGGAGCCCAGGTCTGTGGCTTTGTGCTCATTGCCTGCTGGGCCTTGTGCTCAGCAAACTGCGATGCACTGGGTGTTCTGGTGCCTTTCTTTTATGGCCATCATTGACATATTTTTTAGCAATTTGTGCAACGTTGGCTTTTCTGTGGGATCGGACTGGATGGATGGATGGATGGATGGATGGATGGATGGATGGATGGATGGGATATTCGTCAAAGCAGATATTTACAAGAAGTGCAAAAGAATGCAGTCTGGGTAATTCATAATTTTTTACTAATGTTTTCAACCTGAAACAAGTGTAATGTTTCTAATGATTATTTAAGAGTTTGTAATATTACGATATTAAAATAATAACATCGTTAAATCTGACAGTGACAAACATTGTGTGGCTGTACTACTACGCCTGATAATAATAATAATAATAATAATAATAATAATAATAATAATAATAATAAATGAAAAATAAACATCATAAAAAATAACATACTCTCAGAAATTGAAGATAAATGTTATTTTTAAGATAAATTACCTTACAGTAACCAATTTATGTACCTTAGAGAAACACTATAGGTTCTACAGTATAAACCCTAACACAGCTTGTAGACTAAAGGGAAATAAATGCATAAACTTATTAACTTTCTTAACCAGGTGACCCACCTTTTAAGAAACCCACCTCCTCTTTGCAGGCTATTGTGCATCCCACATTAATGAGATCAGCAGAACTGGTTGTGGTCAGCATTTGATGCAATGTTGCTTTCTTCTGTAGGGAACACAAATGTGATTACTGTGTACTGTACAACACAAGCTGGGCAATATGGAGCCTAAATGAGGCAGATTTTTCTTCATTATTTGTGTAAGGTTTGGGGGATACACACTCGCGCGCGCACACACACACACATAGACACAAGGCAGTTATTATGAACTATGGTACATGAAGTATATGCACACATACATAGAACAGGCCCCCAAAAACACACAGAGACACTTGACAAAATGCAGTCATTGCTCTTAAGCACCATCTGTGACGAGGAAGCTGCTCTCAGTGGATTAAGTGTTCAGTAGCCATGGTTTCATATTCGTAATGAACCTAGTGGCAATGCATTTTGGTGGTGAATTCTGGAAAAGGCATGCAAGGACCATTTTTTATTCTCTCTCTCTCTCTCTCTCTCTCTCTCTCTCTCTCCCTTTCTGGTTGTTATGTTTTATTTTACATGCTTTTTTTACAGTATGTTTCTACAGTGGTGGACCAGGGTCAATAGGTGTTAATGGGTCAATTGTTGAATCTGGTGATTCTCTCTCTCTCTCTCTCATTCTCTCTCATATATACAGTAGCTCCAAATAAGCCATAACATTGAAAGCACTGACAGGTGAAGTAAATAACATTGATTATCATGTCACAGTGGCACCTGTCAAGTGGTGGCAGCAAATGAATAGTCAGCCATTGAAGTTGATGTGTTGGAAGCAGGAAAAATGGGCAAATGCAAGGATCCTAGTGACCTTAAAAAGACCAAATTGTGTTGGCTACAGTAGATCACTGCATCAGAGCATCTAGTACCTATCAAATGTGGCTCAAGAAAGGACAACCAGTGAACCAGCAGAATTGTCATGGTTGCCTAAAGCTCACTGATGCATGTGGGAGACAAACTGTATTGCCCAATCCCATGGAACACCTACTGAAGCACAATTTGCTGAAAAGGTTAACACTGACTATAATGGAAAGATCTCAGAACACACACTGCATCACAGCTTGCTCTGTATAGGGCTGAATAGTAGCTGAGGGGTCAGAGTGCCCATGCTGACACCTGTCCACTGCTGAAAAACACCCTTCAATAGGCAAGTGGTGATCAGGTGTATACAGTATGAATTGCTTGTTTGTGGAAGAGATGAGAAGAAGACTTACTGGATGTTACTTATGTTACTTACACCACAGTAAACTGTATTTTTACATATATTCTATATATGTTTTTTGTTGTTTTGGGTTTTTTAATAGGTAAAAGTATGATTAAAAAAAATCATCTGATTGTAGTGGGTCTTAGTATTAGGCAAAAACAACATTTTTCACCATGAAATTCTTCTTTCTTTGTCATCTTTCGGCTATTCCCATTTCCGGGGTCGCCATCTAACCCTATCCTCTGCATCCTCTTCTCTCATACCAACTAACTTCATGTCCTCTCTCACTGCATCCATAAATCTCTTCTTAGGTCTTCCTCTAGACCTCCTACCTGGCAGTTCCAACCTCAACATCCTTCTACCAATATGCTGACAATCTCTCCTCTGAACTTGTCCAAAGCACCTTAATTTGGCCTCCCTGAGGCCAAAACATCTCCAAAACATCTAACATGGGTTGTCCCTCAGTTGGACTCATTCTTGATCCTATCCATCCTTGTAAATCACAAAGAGAGCCTCAATATATTCATCTCTGCTACCTCCAACTCTGCCTCCTGTCTTTTCTTCAGTGCCACTGTCTCTAAGCCATAGAGCATCGTTGGTCATCTTTTACTATTAAATTATTTAACAAAAATGGAGCCCAAAATTAAAAACCATGTGGGCAATACTAAGTATTCAGTTACTGCTTGCACAGAAATGGTTTAAAATGGTGGGTCACAGCCAGGTACTGCTAATCATCAGCCCTTGATTAATTGATTATCATCAAGTGTGCATATCACTATACAAGCAGATGTTTTGGCAGTTTGCTGGTCTGGAGCATTCAAGTGTGTTAACACAATGCCAAGTGGGAATGACATAGGCCATAATAATAGAGAAGTGAAAGGAATTCATGAGGTGAAAGCATTCTAGACAATTTCCAATCTTCCCAGTAGTGGACGTCCCAGAACATTTACCCCAAAGTCAGACTGTTCAATGCTCAGAGCAATACAAAAAAACAGGAGTTATATCTCAGAGGCAACAGGCCTCATTGAGCATGTTAAGTGTTAAGGTCTATAACAGCACAATCAGAAGATGACTTAACAAGTACGAATTGTTCGCAAAAAACAACATCTGAACGAACCATAGGGTTTCTAGAACAATGTACAATGGACAAATGAGGCCAAAGTGAAGTTGTTTGGCCTTTTTGCCCTGGACCAAGTTTGGCAGAAACCAAAAAGCATTTCATCAGAACCACGTCATACCCACTGTCAAGCATGGCGGTGAAGCGGTGATGATTTAAACTTGTTTTGCAGCCTCAGGACCTGGGCACCTTGCAATTAATAAGTAGACCATGAACCCCTCTGTTGTTGTTGTAAGTCTTTCGGCTGCCCCCTATGAGGGGTCGCCACAGCTGACCATCCGATCCGCACAGAACTTGGCAGAGGCAAATTTGAGGCCATCTGTCTGACAGCTAAAGCTTGGTCGAAATTGGGTCATGCAACAGGCCAATGATCCGAAGCACAGCAGTAAATATTCATCAGAATGGCTAAAAAAGAAATCATCAGGGTTTTTGTACAGACCCCAACCCAAATTAAATGCTGTGGTGAGAGCTGTGCATAACAGAATGCCTGGAAATCTCAATGAACTGGAGAAATGTTGTAAAGAAGAATGAGACAACATTCCTTCACAAGGATGTGAGAGACTGATAAAGTCATACAGCAAACGTTTCCTTCAAATTATTGCTGCTAAAGATGGAGCTAAGCTATTGAATCATAGGGGTACTTTTTTTTTTTTTTTTCATTTTTGTTGAATTAAAAAAATTCTAATAATTATAATAATTGCACAGTAAATATGTTGTTCATCTTTTGAGGATTAATTTGCCTAATACTGAGACTAGAGACTAGCCAAAAAATGTATACACACTTCAGGAAAAGAAAAATATTCTGATGTATGTTATATTAATACAATATTGATAATATTATCAAATTATCATAATATTATCATTTATATCAAAATACAACATATAGCAATAAATCTAGTATTAAAATATTTAAGTTTTTCTTTTCCTGAAGTGTGTATGAATTTTTTTTGGCTGACTTTCTCTCTCT
>JAOVVB010000035.1:9416957-9430349 GCA_028570985.1 Heterobranchus longifilis
CTGTATTAATCCTATGAGTCTGTAATAATGGAAATCTGTATATTTACATACAAGAAGTTTGAATTTGTATTTTGTATTTGGAGAATTAAATCTTTTTTTGGGTGTATCAGGAAATTGTATAAACCACACAGCTGGCTAGGCGTTAAGATGCTGGGGGCTGATATGCAAGGTGTTAAGGATAAGGCCACACATACATGGGGAGGTGCAGAGGGCACAGGGACACACAGCTGAGTCGTCTGAAAGGGAAGCGAGGGCTCCCTGGGGATAGCGGGATGGAGGAACGATAATTACATTCAGTAAGGCCACTCAGGGAGATGCAGAGGAAATCCAATGAGTGGTCCTTCTTGCATTCAAAATTGCCTTTGTTGCAGAAGAGCAGCTGTCACTATAAAATGGGTCAGTCAACCAGTTTGGCTTCTATTTTAAAGGTTTAGGTCCTTGGGCTTTTAAGAAAAGATAAGGTTGATAACATGGCAGGCAGTCACTTAGGGATCTTAATTTCAATACAGTGATAAAGCTGATAGCATGAATGGCAATGTCAATCATCAAATGCCAAATCAAGGATCTTGTACATGTGGGTTTTTTTTTTTTTTTTTTGGTAAATTGGATGGTAGGGGAAAAAAGATACCTTAGCAAGCAAGGATACATTGAATAAAGAAATAGTTATCTAATATTTTTTTCACTATATGAAAATTATATACAAAGACCATATAAAACATTCATATAAATGTATAAATGGCAAATAAATTTGCTTCTGGAAATAAGTAGAAGTATCTGCCAATAGAGAAAGAAATTTTCTAGCTTGAAATGAGTAAAATTAATAATGCTGTATAATCAAAATAAAATTTTCTTATATTCAGTATATATTTGCAATATAATTACTTTAGAGATTTGAGGGCTTAATTGTGTAAATATGGCTGATCATGGGATTAATGCCAAATTATGTTTCTGTGTCCAAAAATTATACTTCATCCATTTAACCAGTCTCAGTGTGACTGAGAAACACAAACGACACAGATACAGTACGTTCGGGTAACACGTTACAGGTCAATGATGATTAAAAAACAATTTACAACGTCATAAAAATGAGCTTGTTATTTTTTTTTTGGCCATAAAAAAAACCTACAACCACCATTTTGACAATTTTTCTAATTTTTGCTCATCCTAATCTTATGTGTGAAACCACCGCTCTCAGCTTTGGGCTTTACATTAGAAACCTGAGAACTTATCTCACAAGCCAGATGGTAAGAGCAGCCTCCTTCAAATAAGTACCAAAAGACTTCACTGCTTTTTTCCACTCTGATATCAGGAAATTCTGCAAAGTTACATCCAGTTGCGCATTATTCACTGGGTTTGGTTTATTGGCTTGTCGAACATGGCCACCTTACATTTACATGAGCACTGAGTTAATCAATGCCCCATCCAGTCAATCAGATATGTCTCCTATAATGCTTTAATTCACCACAAGGAGTCGCTCTGGTACCTGTTTAAGTTCCAGGGAGCTACTGTACATGCTGTGCCATGATCCCAATATATTGGCTTCTGAAAATGGAAATAAAAACTTAATTAAAGGTAAGTGTTACATTTCGATTTACAGTACAGTAAATGATGAGGTTTGTAATGTATGCACAAGTGTAATTTTATAATTAAAAATGCCATACAGCCGACAAGTTAAATGAACAAACGATTAAACAAATAGTTGCAATACAATACAATGCAATACAATGTTGCTTCTGTACTAGTTGTGTGCAAAATCTCTAAAATCATCATACACATTCAAAATCTGCAAATCTCAAAAAAGTCAGAAGCAAAACAAAGATTTTAAAAATATGTCATCATTAAATTGCATCATAGTGTTGTCTGAATCCAAATTCATGCTTTGTTTTTGTTTGTTCATAAATAAAATTTTAAAATAAATTAATGTTTTGTAAATGTCGGCTTCAATCATTTTAAAAACTTGATGAATAATAAACAAATACATAAATAACTGCAGAAATAAATAAATATGTATGTTTTTCATTCTTAATTAAAGACTTCACAGCCTAAAAAAAAAAGACACCACCTGGATTTAACTAAGCAAATAGTTAAGAGCCTTCTATTGGATAATTGTTGCAGTAATTAATATGGTTCAGCTGGCAACAAGTTATTTAACCCTAATTGATGCAGTGAGGGCAGCAAGGTGGTGTGGTGGTTAGCACTGTCGCCTTGCTCCTCCAGGGTCCGGGTTCGATTCCCGGCCCCCGTGACCCTGAATACAGGATAAAGCGGTATATAAGATGAGTGAGTGATGCAGTGAGTAGTTTCTCATTTAAAAGACAAAACAAAAAAAACATCAATTCGACATATCAAACAAAGATGTTACTCTGCTTCAGAAGGGTCAAATGACGGTGTGTACAGTATCAAGCAAAGAAAACAACTAAGGAGATCGCTGAAACTAGTTAAAGTGGGTTAAGAACTGTAAAACGCATTATTAAAACCTGGAAGAATAGTGATGATCCATTATCTTCGAGGAAAAAATGTGGTTGGAAAAACATCCTGAATAAGCATGATGGGAGATCATTTAAACATGTAGTGAAATCAAAACGTAAAGAAAAAAAAACTGATCGAATAGAACTCATGGCATGTTGCATAGTGAAAGTAAGAGCATTTCTACATGCACAGTGTGAAGAGAACTCATTATGCACCCATCATGCCTAGAGCTTTTTGTACAAGCCTGTGGAGCCAGTGTTCTGATCCTATTTGGAGAAACTAGATTTCCTGACAGAGCACCGATTGCAGGTACTCAAAATCACTGATCACTGCTAACAGTCTATCCCTGACCCTTCATAAAAACTGCCATATAATGCATTCCTGGAGGGACATTAGCATGATAAAATTAAAGAGGTGACTACGTAGTAATACACATACATATACAGTAGTTCACATACCTGAATAAACAATCTCTGCACACAAGAGTCCACTGTGTGGAATAAGGAATTATAGCCCAATTCCATCATTATACTTATTTGTCACATTCATATTCTACAATCACAAAATCATAAGATGGATAATAAAACAAGAACTACAGTGATCATAGACTGATCTAAGCTTTGTTATGTCATAGGCGGGTCACAGTAGGTAGCCTCATCAACAATTATGTCATACTGTGAGCATGTCACAGGCGTTCCTCACTGCAAAAGAAGGCAGCATCGTCTACGGCGAAAAAAAGGAGACGTCAAGCCTCAGCGTTAGCGTTTCTTGGAGATAAATCTAACCTGCTGGTTAACAGGTTAGTTTGACACATGCACACACACACACACACATTACTTCCAGTTCTAATTTCTTTAACATTTTTTTTCTTGCAGCCTTAGATTTATACTCTTAAATCTGAAATCTGAATTAAAAGGGGGCACATCAATCACTTCATACTGTACCTACCCCGCTGTGTTTCTGACTATTTAAATGTGATCCAGTAAGTTCTCTGCCTCAGTTGGAAGACAAACATGATTTCACTTTCCGACAGACCCAGCTTCTCATCCATGGTATCCTGCGGTGGATTCAGAGGCGTCACATTCTGGCATACTGTCCTAACAGCTTCGGATTCATCTTTCACTTCCATGGTCTCAGCTCCTGTTCAGATGTGTAAAGTTAAATAATACACCATTAGTACTGTATTTATTAAGTGGTTTGGCAAAGTGATTTCTGATTACTAGTAATATATATCACGGGATCTTTTCTATTACTTACTCCAAAGGATGTCAACAGTTTCCTCCTGGACCACATTGATGCTCTGCTTAACGTCTTCCCTAACATCTTTATCTTCATCCGCCTCCTCGGTGGATCCATTTTCTGTGACTTAAATAAATATTCACATTATATTGCACAATAAATGTTTATTGTACTTGATAAGCAAATAGAATCTCTCCAGTGTTACCTGAATCCTTTGTTTTAGATTTAAACTTTTTCTTCCACCACCGCCTGAATTTCTTGAACTTCGTTTCCTTCTTTGTGATGGCTTTAACCTGATCTCCATTTGCAGATGTGGTCTCCTGCATCTGTGGGTGTTCGGAATCATCCTCAGCACAATCCACAGTACAGCACAAGAGAAACCTGCCAACTATTTTGACACCTGTGCATCTCCTTTTAAAATATTGTCTCTTCAGACGCTGAACACAGAATGATTGAAAGCTGTCGTTTAGCTGCACCTTTAAAGCAGTGAAGTCAGTGACCTCATAATGGAACATCTGCATGATGCCAGGAAGTGGCGCATGATTTATATATTTTTATTTTATTCATGAATCTTATAATTTCATGTTAATGGATAAAATGAGATTTTTCTGCCATAGTAACAAGCTATTTGAATACATTGTCAACTTTTAAATATTGCCTTTCTTCTGGCAGAAACCTTCCGAAAACCACAAATCTTCTCTGTTATTTATTCACTTGACATTTAGATTTAATTAATGAAAAACTGTGATTTAGTTAGCTATTTTTTCCCCTTATTTATTTATTTAGTCTGTCTATTGTTTATTTATTTACCTATTATTTTTTAAGTTTGCTTATACGGTATATCCTGTACTATTTCTTTGCTCGTTTAACTGAGTATTTAATTGTATAATAATTTTTTCTTTAGCTTATACTTTTATTATTTCTATGGTAATTTTTGTTATTAATAAAAATACATTTAAAAAAAGGAATGATGCTTGGAAGTGCTTTCACACTTTCATTATTGTCTGTAAGGATAATACCAACGACAATCATTTTTCTAGTGCTGTAGTACGTTTAATAATCAAATTTTTCCAATTATTACTTTTTAAAAATAACTTATTTTTTTCTTTGCATTGGTACATCTTTTGATTGCAAATGTAATTTACTGAATCCTATAAATACATTATTTTTACAGTTATTTCCTCCATGTGACTCTTGGACGGGATTCTAAATACTTTAAAATATGTTTAACCTTAAAAAATTAAAAGTAATATAACTCAAACTCCCTATTAAATGTAAATGACGCAAGTAGAGCCAATGTATTCTGCGCATGCGCACAACCAGTGAGGCAGACTGCGACTTTCTAGACCACTTTAGAGACATAAAAAGAGAGAAACTGCAAATTTAATGATAAACAGACTTTATTTACTTTTTCTATAGAAGAAACCTGTGAGAGACATAAGAACAGGAGAGAGGAGCGGCGCGTTTAGCTGACCACACTGCCGCGGGTTAAGACATGATTGATCTGCGCATGTGCAAAACAGAATGATCCAAGACAAATCACACATATCTCTTGTTTGCTTTGGGAGCTCATCAGAAGGAGGCCCAGCAGAGAGGCCTGTTGTAGTGTGTGTGTGTATACTGTACAGAAGAAAGAAGTGAGTTCATATTTCCGTCTACAATTTAATACATCTTTAAGGATCATTTAAATTTTTTCTTCACTTTATTATATTTATATTTCTTTCTTACTCATTCATCGTTTATACCGCTTTATCCTGTATACAGTGTCTGCGGGGGGCCTGGAGCCTCTCCCAGGGGACTTGGGGCACAAGGCGGGGTACACCCTGGACAGGGTGCCAATCCATCCCAGGGCACACACATACACAACGGGCAATTTGAGAATGCCATTTAGCCTAATGTGCATGTCTTCGAACTGTGGGAGGAAACCGGAGTACCCGGAGGAAACCCACCCAGCACGGGGAGAACATGCAAGATGTACAGTGACAAACCACTGTGCCGCCCTTTTATTTTTATATGCTAATTGAATTTGTGCAATCCTATCTATATTTTTACATTATATGTAAAAACATTATTTTACATTATATGTCTAATTTATTTCCTATTAGAATTAAGCATTTTATTGTTTAGCAGGTAACTGCAATGTTTATTTTATATTTGGGCTCTAGCTTTTTTTTATTTTTTTTTATTTTGAGTAAAACCACAGTTTTTTTCCACTGTTTAATGGGTTTTAATGTATTGATTATATGCCCCATGAACTCTTAGCATGTCCAATTTGATGCGTTGTAAATGCATCGTTTTTATTTTTGTGTGAAAGTTTTAAATCTTAAGTGGAATATATCATTGTTTATCTGATGTCTTTATTAGGAGAAGTGCCTCAATCATGCAGTGCATCAAACTGTGAAACAAATTAAGATTTGAATGACATTATATTTGATTAAGCCCACATGTTGATACTAATGACACACACTTATTACATTTGTGAACCAACAAATTCAGTCTTATAGTTAACCGCTATAACATTTAAAAAAATATATTATACTGTATAAAGGAAGTAGTTAAGATTTAGTAACAGCTAAGGTTTAGTTATGATTACGATCTTACAACATTCAGTGCTAATTTGGCTATTTTTACCCATTTTTAACATTTAAGTGGAGTAAAAAAACACACTAATTTACAATTCTTTTGCACACGTTTCCTGATATGACCCAAATTAAACAATATAGTATGTGTATGTTGGGTTGGGGGGGGGCGGGGGTTGTAAATAGTACCAATGCTAGTCTCATCGAAGGGTTGTAGTTATTTGCTGAATGCAGCGGATGAATACCCATCTTGATGAATTTTTACCCATCTTTGTCGAATGAGAGGACATGAAATAATTTGAAATGTACTATTTTAAAATAATTCATATTAGTAAAAATCATGTAATCCTCTGATCACTGATCATCTCGTTAAGAATCATCTCTTTATTAACCTTCTGTTTATCTTAATTTTTGTTGATTTTTAGAATTAGGCCAACATCTAGTGATGGAGACACAAAAAGCAAATGTGTTCTATCTTTGTGATGTTTAAGATCATGCACTATGGCCATTTCTTTAGTCAGTCAGTCATTGCTCTTCAGACCATTCTCCTCCACTTCTCAGGTTTACCCTCCGTAATAGAGTTTATTATCAATTTAGATATGTTTAGGTTTATTTGCTTACCTTTGAACCGACATAGGAGATTCCCCCTAACAAAATAAATGTACTATTCAGCTACATGGTGAACGTGCATTAGAATCAGCACAAGAATTACTACAGGACAGTAACCGTTTTAACAGTCATTTCTTTATTGTACAACGAGGACCCTGTGGTACAATAAATCTCCCTTAAATGAATCCCCTGCCTCAATAATGCCCATAAAATTAACCACTTAAACCACAGAAAAACAAAACAACAAAAAATATGTTATATTAAACTTACATAAAATTATGATGTAATATTGATTAAACAATGCAAATCCCTTTAAAACATATAAACAGCTTAATTAAAATTTTTATTATATGGTTTTATATAATTAAATTTAAAATAGGGTAGGCATAATGACAGTGCAAATCTATATATAAAAAAAAACTAATAAAGATCAGTAAAACAATCAGACTAAAAACAGCGTAAACTTAAAAAAAAAACAAATTTTCGATTACATGAAAAGCACACATCTTGTCACATATACAGGTTAGTTCAGGTCTTCAAGTTTTCATGAGTAATAATATTATATATGACAAGGTCACGCCTGTGCCGTATGCATTTCCCTTTGTTTTAAAGAAATTCCTGTAAACTAAAATATTCATTTACTTTACTGGGAGAAAGACTTAGATTTATTCCCTTTATTGCAACAACAAACAAAACAATAACAAAAAAAAAAATCTAAGATTGCTTTTGCCATTAAAATCCACCACCCCTGACCTTGTCCACACACTCTGAATAGGACTCGTGGTCCAAAAAGTGTATAGAACATACCTGTATTGTTTTACAATCCTCTGTACAAGTGACAGTGTCATTGTAACTGACCATGTAATAATTGAAATACTTTTGGAATTCTTTGCTTTCTGGTGCCTCGAACTTCAGTGCAAGTTCATGTAGGCTTTTTGGCTGGATGTCCTTGATCCCAAAAGCTTTGGTCATGATGTATTCAAGTCTCCAGTTGGGTTTTTCTTCCAGATTTGCTTCAGTGAGATTCAAGTAGAACTGCCAAAGATCCTTTAGACAAAATGTGAGAAAATGTTTACTCAAAAAAGTGTATAAAAGAATCTGAAAAGGCATGAAGGAGTGCAAAACCCACAGTGATTTAAGCAAACTTGTTTATGAAAATGATGACGGTGCCTAATCCCACATTTAAACTTGTTTTTACTCATTGTAAATTGTTTCTCATGGACATACTGCAACCACTAACATTACTGTTTTCTTTTGTTTAGTTTTTTTGAGAAATGGGGGTAAGCTAACTAGTTACTGTATAGGTACATTGACTACTTCCTAAAGCAACGCTTTATTTTTAATTTGGATCTAATCGCACCTAATAAAGTAAGTGAAGTGGTATGGAACACAAGTGCCATGAGATTGGTCCAAGAAATTATTTGGATTTGTCAATTTACCGTGTGATGCCATATTTGTATCACATTCTCAGTCACAACTGAAAGGTTCATATTGTGAACTTATTAAAAAATAATAGTTATCAATAATTCAAATAATATTTTTTTCCCTTAGCATGACAAAATTATGTTCACAAGTGTAAACGCACCTGTAAGCCATAGTCCTGAGGGTTGTAAAGGTACACGCGGACACCAGGGTTATTCGAATATTGCTCTAGAAAGCTTCTGTATGGAGTCACAGCCGGCGTCACAAAGGCGGAGTTAACAGGCTTCCCTGTAAATGATTGAACATACAGTATACGACTTACTATGCAGAGGAATTTTCAAAACAAATGAAATTATCATTATCAAACAATTACAGTATGTCATTACCTTGAACGTGTCTATGAGAACCCTTTACAGACATTTAAACACAACACTCTTTGGGTAGCAGATTTATTTTGGGGGGACAGTTCTGGTTAATGCGTTATTTAAGTCAAACCGATTTGACTTGTCATTTGACTTAAATAGATTTCATTCACACCTCAATAACTAAAAACACATGAAGAGTGTACAGGTATATCGTATAATGTTAACTTTTAATATAATGTACATTTCGATAATCTTAATAATAATAAAAAAAACTTTCACATCAGTGGAACGTTCTGGAACTCCTGTAAGAGTTGTATAGGCCCAGACTGCAAATAATTTGAGGAACTTTTCATGACATATGAAAACGGCTTGGAGAGAGGTCAGGACTGTATGGAGGATGTGGTAATAACTGCTAGATGAGTTCCTGTAATGTGCAAGTGGTGTTTGTTCCCACAGACAGACGTCTCTTTTCCGCAAGTTGCTGATAAATAATGTATCATTTTTTCGGCATTACACTCTACAGTGGGCCCTGAGCCACCTCGGCCGGGATGGTCATTCACAGACGTACGCTTTTTTTTGCAACTTTTCCACCATTCAAATATTTTTCTGCGGCTAAGAGTCTCATGTACTATATTTGAAGTCTTCTGTAAATCTCAATCAGTTTTATGCCTTCTTTCATTCATTCATGAGAAATTTCATCATAAGTCCAGGTTATTGTGCGCATGGTATACTGTACAGTACAGTATATGACCCACATGGATTTAAGCATTTAAGAAACTGCTGAATTTCTGGGATTTTCACACACACAACGATCTATTGATTTTACACCAAAATGTAGGCATGTAAGAAAGATTTTTCTGGGATCAAACACTTTGTTGATGAGAACGACTAGACCGGTTTGAACCGACAAGATGTCTAAAGTAACTAATATCCAGTACTCTCCCTTTTAAGATCTGAGTAGAAACGCAACCTATACAACATTTATGACCTATGACCCCAATCATGAAAAAAAAGTCCAAGTCCCTCTGGTGATTCATTTTGTACTTCCTCTTCCCCAATCTCTCATGTAGTAGATGATTTTTTTTTCTGCAGCTTTTTCAACTTCCTGAGACAATATGGGGAAGGACCCTGAGAGGAACAAGATTGAAAAGGGAACTCGTGCTTTTCTGAGTGAAATCATTACTGGCAACAGGCATATAGAAGGCAAACTGCTCCATGACTACATACATATAGAACAGAGCCTTGCAAAAAATATTCATACCCATTGAACTTTTCCACATTTTGCAATTTTAGAAGAAAACCTGCAAAAGACTTGAAACTGGGGTGGAGGTTCACCTTCCAGAAGGACAACGACCCTAAACATACGGCCAGAGCTAGAACGGAATGGTTTAGATCAAAGCATATTCATGTGTTAGAATAGCCCAGTCAAAGTCCAGACCTAAACCCAAGTGAGAATCTGTGGAAAGACTTAAGAACCGAAAAGTGACAAAATGTGGAAAAGTTCAATAAGTATGAATACTTTTGCAAGACACTGTATATAATATATCTCCTGCAACAGTTACAGGTATTGTATTGTTTGCTGATAGGGTGCTCACTGGATTATCTGCTAAATATATTGAATATTTTTCTTTTAGGGGATGTAGACTACCTTTCTTATCCAGAAGAACCATGAAGCTGTCTCGGTGAGTGTGACCATAAAATTGTCCCTGGATAACGTTGCTGTAGTTGCGGAATATGTCCACAAGTCTTTCATTATCGTCTTCCCTCATGGCCGTGGTGTTTCTAGCAAAGTTCAGGTAACCAATCGGGACATGAGCAATCACATAGACCTGTGAGAACACAGAAAGGGATCGACATTTTAAACGCATGCATTCTGTGATGCGAAAACAATCACAGAAAATTATATACAGTACATATTTCAACAAGTACACCAGTAGGGGACAAAAAATTAGAATTCTGGGACTAATTTTAATGTTTAAAATAAAGTTTACCTTCTCCATGTTCTGTTTGGAAAGCTCCAGCGTGTCCTGCAACCACTGATACTGACCGGCTGGGTCAGACATGTTCACTGTTAATTTATTGGGACTGTAGTAGAGGTTTGTGTTCAGGCTCACCAGCCGGAGTCCAGGTTTAATCAGCTGAGAGTAAAAACCCCCTTCAGAAAATGAAGATCATTGTGAGCAAGTTTTTTCTTTCACAAACACTATATATATATAAAAAAAAACTGTAAAAAACTGGCATGTCTGTACATTGAAGATATCTGCGAGAAAAATAATTTTTAGGGGGGATGTAAGATGATTAATAGAACACATCAAGATGATTTGGGAATTTTCGACTGTTTGTTTGTGCACGCATCACGTAAAAACTACTGAACGTATTTTAACGTGGTTTTCACAGGTGTGTTTGGGCAAGCTTGAGGTAACATATAGGCTTTGTTTGAAATTTAAATAGAAAACGCCCTCATACAATTTAAAATAAATAAATGGACCTTGAAAAAAAAAAAAAACATTAGTTCTTCTCAAAATTTTACGGATGGCGCTGTACATTTTTTAAATATGAGTGTGCAATTGAAATCTACTAAATAAATTCAATCTCACACCTTCATTCCATGCACTTTATTTTTTTAGTTCATTCCAAAATTAAATTTTTGATGGCGTTGTAAATTTTTTGTAAATGTGCTTATGAATGTGCAAGTAAATTTTACGCGACCGAAGTCGCGGGCACTTCTAGTATAAATAAACACGCACACACACATAGTATATACAGTATATATATAAAACCCTATGCATGACCACATGGCTTAATCCTGGAAAATGGACTTGGGGGAAAATATAATTACCATGTCTATCTTTTTACAACAACTATGTTGTGTGTGGCAATTTAATTTTCAAGCACAATAGTAAAGAAGTGCATAAACGTGTTTGAAACCTTGCTACCTAAGCAGTAGTTTCTCATGATCATGTAGGTCGAGAGCTACATGCTGAAGTGAAACGTACTTAATGTCTGTGGTGTTCCTCTGCCTTAATCCCACTTCAGTTTCAGATTTATACACGTTATAATGCTAGAACAGTTTTTGTGGTTGAGATACACAACAAAAAAAAGCACTAATTTCAGTTTAGGAAAGCATTGAAAGAATCTGAAAGCATAAGCAAAATACAAATATGATTCAGAAGATACCTTTACGTAGGGTAACGAGGGCTTCTGGTTGTAGCCATGGAGACCAAAGTCTGGCTACAGCCTGGTAAATGTCGTTTTCTTCCACTGGAAGTTGATCCTGAAAGAGAAAATTGATATTACAATTTGCATGATTTTTGTAAACATGCAAAACGTTTTGAAGTATAAAAAGGATTGAGTGTGAGCAACAACACAGGGTCTAACTGCACATACACTAATATTGCCAAAAGTATTTGCTCACCTGCCTTCACATGCATATGAACTACTGGGACATCTAATTCTTCGTCTATAGGGTTTAATACGATCTTGGACCACCTTTGCAGCTATAACAGCTTCAACTCTTCAGGGAAGAGGTTGGGAACAAGGATTGTCGTGTTGGAACTGGTATGGGGTTGTTCTTCAGGAGTTGGACCCGTCCCCTTAGTTCCAGTGAAAGGAACTCATAATGCTTCAGCATACTAAGCCATTTTGTCGGAACAATTTGGGGACGGCCCTTTCCTGTTCCAACATGACTGCGCACCAGTGCACAAATCAAGGCCCGTAAAGACATGGATGAGCGAGATTGGTGTGGAAGAACTAGACTTGAGTCCTGACCTTAACCCGATAGAACACCTTTGGGATGAATTAGAGCGGAGACTGTGAGCCACGCCTTCTCATCCAACATCAGTGTCTGACCTCACAAATGTGCTTTTGGAAGAATCTTCCAAAAAAATCCCATAAACACACTCGTAAACCTTATGGAAAGCCTTTCCAGAAGTGTGTTGAAGCTGTTATAGCTGCAAAGGGGGTGGGGCCAACATCATATTAAACCCTATGGATTAAAAATGGGCTCAAGTTCATATGCATGTGAAAGCATGCGAGAGAATACTTTTGCCAATATAGTGTAGCTTACATTTTACATACCACAATCAATGGAAATCATTTAAATAGTCATATACAGTACACTCGCCCCAAGTCTGGTTTTAAAGGGGGAAATTCAGGAGAATAACCTTCCATGGAGGATGGCTAGTGGAAAAAACTTGGGCACGTGGGAAAATGTGGCACCAGGGTCACTTGGACAAACATGGTGGGGTATGAGAGAGAGAGAGAGAGAGAGAGAGAGAGCACCAGATTTAACAATTCTGACCTGCTAACATAGGAGACACACAAGGAAATCAAACATGACAATTATAACCCTTGACTTGACCTTTCTTTCTGCACCAGTAAGAATAAGTCACTATTCATACAATAAGGACCGTTCAACAGAAAAGAGGTCTAATACCTGTGGCCAGTAGTCGTGGTTGCCCAGGGCGGGGTACACGGGCAGCTGAGGGAAGAACTGGCGTATGGTGCTGGTCATATTGCTGATCATATTTACCACAGTGTCTGTAGACAGCTTATCTGCTGGAACATGTGGAGGACTGTCTCTACAGAAAAGAGCCTCGATTCAGTGCTGCCTTGACATTCAATCAATCAATCAATCAATCACATTTATTTATAAAGCACATTTAAAACAACTTCCGCTGACCAAAGTGCTGTACAAGTATAAAACAATG
>JAOVVB010000035.1:9430449-9444493 GCA_028570985.1 Heterobranchus longifilis
ATCATAACTAAAGATTTCACAATTTCTTAATCCAAAAATAATATACTGTATCCAACCCAGGCATATACTTTGAGGAGGAAGTCACTGAGCTGTCTGTCCTTGCATTGAGAGTATTTATAATACATGTTTTTTTCTCATTTATGGTCTTACTTAAAATGTCTTACTTTTAAAGCGCATATTTATAAATATCCATAAAACTTGTATTTTTATATTCAGTATATTTGCTATGACACATTTTTTATAAGATTTACATATATGGATGATGTAGCAAATATACTGAATATTTCAAAAGTAATAGCATCCGGAGCACATTTGATATAAGATATTGATATGTGGATGATGTATGAAAATCTTAGCAAATGTGTCATATCAAATATACTAAATATAATAACAATAATAATAATAATAATAATAATAATTTCATTAAGAAGAGGTTTGATTTCTAAAACTTAAAATTTTCTAAACTTACCTTTGAGTTGTGTTCAAATTTAGTTAACATGATGTATATGTCTATATAAAGCCCAACAGCTTACGCGTGTCAGAACAAAGGCCATGGCAAAGGAACTGATCATAGACCTAGAATCATGTTCACTTCACTCAGGAAAGGTGAACAAGAATGAAAAGGTCAATATGATGAAAGTACAGAGGTGATGTATGTAGATGTACATACTTCAATAATATCAATAATCATGCCTTTATGGTAGACTATGTGAATTGATTCTAGCTCAGATCGTAATGTCATGCAGCCCATTATGTATGTGTGTTATGCTGTACACTCTCTTCCTCAAAAAAAAAAAAAAAAACACCACCAAACTTTATAACAGCAAATACCATCACAGGTAATATGGAATTTACTCATTGCTTCTATTATTTTGTCAATGCCCAATCTGATTGTGTTTCTCCTTTCTAGGACTGTTGGATGCTGAGGGTGTGGTTTATAAAGGGAATTTGCCAACTAGTTTGATATTTGGTGGTAATTTATGAAAATGTCTTGTTTGGGGGTTTGTCACATGTGATTATAAGGGGTTAAGTGCCTTTTTGCTGATTGTGTCTTTTTCCCCTGGTTTTGGATTAGGGAAGAAAAAAAAAGTTGTATGCGAAAAGTTTTTTTTCCTTCTAGTTTTGTTTTTCTTTGTTCAGGAGTGGTAAGTTTTGGAGATTTGTAAAAATTTGTTGTTCATTCTTTACATTGTCAGTTTGTGTTGTACTGTACTGTGGTGGTCACTTTCTCTTGCTTTTCCCTTGCCTATGGCTTTATCAACACACCTTGCCTGACCCAAATAATTGCCACTTTAAAAAGGGGTCAAATTATTGAGCTGCACCAAGCAAAGAAAACACTACAATTATGGAAACAGTATGATAGTGCTAAACTGTCAAATTCGTGGAAGAAAATACGGAGAAGATAATAAATGACTATCAACAAAGACCACTTTGTGAAGTTGCTTAACAAAAAATTGATAGTAGATATTCAAAGTTATGTTTAATAATGAAAGAACACATAATGTGATGAGGATGATACAGTAATGATATAGTAATCGCAATCACTCCACTTTTTTTCCCCCTTTGGTCTGAGTTGATTCCACCTTAGACTACTGAGGAATGCCTCCAGTCATTGCACTAACGAAGGAAGTTATCTTTGGAATTACCAACATTGGTTTGTAAATGTTTAATGTTCTTGTATTTTACTTGTATTTGTATTGTATTGTTGTATTGTTCTTGTATCAGTTAGAAAAAAATGAAGGGGGAAAAAGTAGGGAAAAAATTCTAATTTCTAAAATGACAGTAATTTCTAAGAAAATATGGATGTACATAAAACTTATGTTATATACCATGTCATCAACTCATCAAAACATTCCCTACCTACTAGCCATAGGTGTCTTAATATGTAACGATACCCAGAATTTATAGCTTTACTATTCTTTTATTTATTTTACTGTCGAAACTGTGAAAAAGTCTTTGTTCCAGTGCTGATAGCATTTGCTAATAAAAAAAAAGTCTATCTACTGCCATGGTTAATTACTGAATGCATGAGCAAAACATATTTTACACAAACCTTTATTGTGTATGGGTTTAAAGATTTTAGTTTACATGACATGTATTTAATATAGTTCCTCATTTAGAAACATTTCTACTTTGATTACCTTCCATATATTTTCAATAGCCAGCAAACTTTTACACCCTCTCAAAGGTTCGCACTGCTTTGATTTCTCCAAATTTTATTGTCTGTAAAATATAATGCAAATAGATAATTATAGTAAAAAAAAATAATAATAATAATAATATGAGAGAACAAGAAGTAGTAGTATCTTTCAAATAGTTTATTACTCACAGTACTGTGCAAAAGTTTTGAGCCATGCTTCATTTATTCATATTAAATTAAATTAAACAATGTAGATACCATTTGAAGTAATGTTTTACTGCAGCAGGCTGAAAACTTTATGTAAAAACCTCAGCAGCAACCTTATTTCCCCTCTCGTCTGATCCAACAACTTAGCATTCAGCATCACCAGTATACGAATTACTGGCCTGATCATCTGTCATCATCTGCACCTGCACTGATTCATGCCTTAAGTTAGATGTTTTTGTTTATTTATTTACTTATTTATTTATTTTAATGTTCAAATAATTCATAGGTCATTCATAGATTGCTTAAACAAATAACATGGTTTAAAAAAAATAAAATGATTATATGGATCATTTGCCATCCAAACCCATGTGTAGGTTGTTACTGCAGAAATGTTAATTTATTATGTAGCAATCTATTATTCATTCATTTATACACTGCCTAGCTAAAAAGTTGCTATTTCAGAAGGGTCAAATTATTGGGCTGCAACAAGCCAAGAAAACAACTAAGGAGATTGGAAATTGTCTAGACACAGGGACTAGACTGAAAATGAGAGCCAAAAAAGTCAGGAAGCCTGAAAAACTAATCCTCAAGACTATTAAATACAAAAAGTCAGGATCTCTGGAAGCAAAATATAAAGAAATGATTGGTGGCTCAAGACTGTTCTCACCTGGATCAATTTCCCATCCTTCACCTTCATGATAAAAGTAGCTTCATCATTTTCCCATTTCTCCACCTTTATGAGTTTGTCTCCTTCTAACTCCATAACAACCTAGCAAACAAGCTTTTAGTTATCTCAAGCAAATCTTTAAAAATGACACAAATCCCATATTTAATACATTTGATGATGTGTTATAGAAAATTAACCAAATGACAAGATGTTGTGATGTGTCCTGACATGGGTTTTTGTTACCACCCTGAAGTTTTTATTCCTGTAAAAAGCATTTCAAACCTCTTTAAAATGTTTAAGTTGTCATCAGATTTAAATCAAAACAAGAATATTTATCAATAATGAACATTTTATACATTTATAGTCATATTAAAAAACCTTGAATCTCACAAAATGTTATTTTCTGAATGATGTGGTTGGCTCAGGGCTGGGCTTTTCATATGCCTTGTGGAAGGACTGGATTTGATTCCCAGCTAATATCCAAACCCAGCCAACAGTTCCAAGCCTGGATAAAATATGAGGGTTGTGTCAAGAAAGACATCCAGTGTAAAACCTGTGCCAAGTTGTATGTGGATCGGATGGTCTAATGGCGACTTCTTGACAGGAGTAGCCAAAACAACATTCACAACATTTTTATCTCTTTTTCTTGACAAAATTAGCAGTGAGGAAGCTTAAGCATTTAAGCAAGTCAACTCTGGCACTTGAGACTCCTCCTCCTCCTCCTCCAAAAAACCTTCCCTATATAAATGGTTAAAAAAAATTATTTATATGCATCATTTGCCATCCAAACCTTTGTGTAGGTTGTTACTGCAGAAATGTTAACTTATTACATAACAATCTTTTATTCATTTATTTATACACTGCCTAGCTAAAAAATATATATATATTTCAGAAGGGTCAAATTATTGGGCTGCAACAAGCAAACAAAACAACTAAGGAGATTGGAAATTACTTAAACTGGGTTAAGAAACCTTCAGCGCATGGAAGGATGGTGCTGAACCACCAATGTTGTGGAAAAATGTGATCAGAAAAAGATCACGAATGGAGATCACTTAAACACTTGGTAAAGTTGGATGGTAAAAAGTCAACATAGCGAGGAGCATACAGTAAAAATTGGACTTTGGAGCAACTGGTGTTGCTTCAGTGTCGGCTGACGACCTGAATGTACAGAATGACCAGGTTATCACATCTATGGATTTGTTCTTCCCTTTTCTTCCCTGGAGTATATCCACAGGTATATTACAGGACTTTGACTGTGAAAGAGTTTTGGGAGGGATAAGGAATCATTTAAATTTTCAATCAAAAGCTAAAGGTGATTGAATGAAATCTTAGAGTGTGCAAATTTTTTATTTTTTTGCCATGCAGTGAATGGGCACGTCAGGAGTAAAACGGGATTATCGATTCTTACTTTGCAGTATCTGCCATCCTTTTGCTGGTGGTGGAACTCTCTACCTAATTGAAATATGTTTTCTTCAGTACCAATGCTACTCTGTATTTTCAGTTCCACAATGTCATCATCTTGGGAAATTATGATAAGAGGTTTAAGTACACTTGAAACAGCAATCAATTCTTCCCCAGCACCTGTAATAGAATACAATAAACAGATGGAATGTATTTGTAGAAAGGGGTTGGGTCTTAGAGTAAAGACAAATAATCAGAAATAACCTACCTGTTCCTCTCAGATACTTATCGTAATCCTCATCTTTGATAAGTTTCCAAGTGCCAATGAAAGCCTCCATTTTTATATTATTGAACTATTTTATTTTTAAGGGAACCGAAATGGTGAAGCAGACATTACCTGTTTTATTCTGTGCAGCTGCACTGCATTATTTATACACCATCTTGGGGGAGGAGAGTTTTCGGCCTGTTAGATATCTGATTTGTTTGCATGATTATGTGGTTAATTAAAAAAAAAAGCATTGGGTATACACTTAAACCAGTTGATTATCTTGGAACAACGAAGCAAAAGCTTTCACAGACACAGCCCCAAAATACAGAGTTTATTTTACAAGGTTTTGTGCACTGGTACATCAGACAACAATGAAGCCAACATAATGCACTTTTATAAAGCATAATTAAAGATTCATTTAAATGCAAAAGGTTCATGAATGTGTTTTTTTTTTTTTTTTACTTCTTTATTTTCTTTTGGTTCACTTTTCAGAGCACAGAGGAAAAATGTAATTTGCCACACCATCAAATCATTAAAACCTGATGCCTACAGGACTTGCAATAGAATTACATGAAGTGTAACATTCAACAACAGTTGATAAGGACGATGAAAAGCCAGGAATAATAAAGAAGAGTTCCATATTTATTCATTAAAACTTTGACAAAAACTTATAGAAAATAAAGATCACAAAATAGATGATCAACCACATTCTTAAAGTCTAAATTGGACTTACATGACCAAGTGAAATGCTATTTTTTGTATTGAAATTAGACATTCTTTAAGTTTATAGAGAAGTAAAAAATACATCCAGTTGTCCCTTTTTAAACTACAGTAGGAAAATATCATATGGTTGTCTCTAAGACATTCAGACACTGATATCCTTTGTGCCACATGAATATCACTCAGGCGGGAAATTATTGATTCTGCCTGTTTAGATTCTGTCAAAACCAAAGTATTTCCAAGAGCAGATGGGTGTGTTCCTCCATCAGTTTACATCAAAATAATATCCTCCACTGAAGCTGATCTTGCATAGCACAGACTGCAACCATAACGGTAGTTTGGTCAGGGAGGCAAAAGGAAAGATTGATTGTGGTGCTGCTCTGCTGTCTTTTGAGGTTCAGTTTGGTTCAGGCTGTAATGGGTTAAGTTATGTCCCTTCTGCTTGGTCCTTTCCCAGGGCAGGGTCCTTAGCTGGGTCACTTGAGGATGAACCTTCTCCTCCATGTTCAGCATCATCTGTGAAACATAAACCATGGAGACATAAAGACTGTCTCAAAACTGTAACAAGTCTTATTAACTCGTAGCATTTACACTGATCAGCCATGGCGTTATGACCACCACCAGGTGAACTAAACAACATTGATCACCAAATATATACGCTAGTAAACTGGTGACGGGCTCATGGGCACTCAAGGCTCACCCATGCCTGTGGGGACAAAGACCAGCCGGTGCAGTCTGATGCAGCCAATGCAGCATAACTTGCTGAAAAAAGTAAATGCTATTTAAAATTTAAGGCACCAGAACACCCAGTGCACCACATCCTGTCACGCACGAGTCACAGCAGGCAAAGAGCCCAAGGACACCAACTCGACCTCCAAATTCCCCGGATCCAAATCCTATGAAGAACCCACAGGTTTATCCATGGAGGACACACCGAGTGTCCAGAGCTGCCTAGGTGACGTAAGGGGTTTTAATGTTGATGATTTTAATCTTACGGCTGTTGGGTATATTTCTTGTTTACTTATAACTGTTACTTGTAACTGGCAATTTATTTTAACCACAGGAAAGTCTTCTGGAAACCTTCCTCAAATATTTTATTTCTATCAAACCATTAATTTGCCCATGATAACATTTTTTAATTGATTCTTATCCAATTTTAATTTTTAAAATATCGGTAGAAATAACGCCAGAATCCGCAATAAACACCATTTCCCAGACTGCACATCAGCATACCAACATGCTTGCCCAAAACAATTCCCAATAGGCAGCTTTACATTACAAGAAGTACATAATTGCACGAAGTATAACCCAGTGTTTATTGCACTGATGTACCAAGCCTTGAGGCAGTACAGTGGCTTAGTGGTTAGCACTGTCGCCTTGCACCTCCAGAGTCCAGGTTTGATTCACGCCTTGGGTCTGGGTGTGTGGAGTGCATGTTCTCCCCATGTTTGGTGGGTTTGGTCCAGTATTCTCCCACAGTCCATAGTGAATGAATGAGCATGTGATTGTGTGCCCTGTGATGGATTGCCACCCGGTCCAGGGTGTACCCTGCCTTGTGCCCCAAGTCTCCTAGGATAGGCTCCAGGCCCCCCTGCAACCCTGTATAACAGGATAAAGCGGTATAGACTGAGTAAGTGAGGTAAATAACAAGCCTTTGATTCTAAGCTTGTAGGTTTCCCAATTCAGTTTTTTTCCTGTTTTATTTGTTCAATTTGTCTGGCTTAGTTAATATAACCAAAAAAGATAACATGAACCATTGCACAGTGACACTGGAGACTATATAGACTTCTCCTTGGTCGCTCAGTGGTAGGTTTCTCGCCTGCCATGTGCCATTTATATTAATGTCATTAGATGTTTGTTAGGGGAAATAGCTGGTCAAATATGACCAAAATATTTGCCATACTGACTTCAAGGTCTGGTACCCACCTAAATAAAATGTAATAGAAAAACTACACCAAAAATACAAAGCCACATTGTGCAAATTGTGTCCCTTACATCTTTACGGCTCAGACACACCGGTGAGATAACAGTAATACGTTACCTTCAACAGAAAGATCAGCTAGTTTGTTTGGAAGGTCTGCTGCTTCAGGTCCTGCGTTGGAACCTAAAATATCTGGCATGGCGTTTCGTCGGCCAGTCCTTCCTGTGGCAGCGAAGTCAGTGACAACAGGCTCCACATCCGTCATCGCTGTTCTTGCTTTTCACATTATCATCTGCGAGATACAAAATGGATGTTCATTCATTTTATCATGGAATACATTTCTTCACCCAGGACAATTATTTCTCTATAGTACAAAGGCAGAATGACAGTAGATAGAAAGACTTATCCTCGTGCGAATAATCAGAGATAGCAAAATGTATGATTTTATCTTTATTATTTTTTTTTACTCTTTGCTACGGCAATATGGTAGACACCTGATTACATTTAGATTTCTTAGCTAAAGCTGTGGCATGGGCAGAATAAAATTTGCAAGTGCATGAGACGATAAGCATGAGACGATTAGGGCCCTAACAAAAATGTCTGAAAAAGTGGGAACTTTGACTTATGAGGCAATTTTTTTGAGCAGGATGATGAATGAAGGTTACAAAAAAGATGTTGGAGATCGCAATTTTAGAATGACACCCTCCTGTTTATTTTTAATATTATTTTATTATCCAAAGTTAGAAGGTTCTGTCAATGTAATTCCAATATCTAAACTAAAGCATTATTCAATTCCTGTGTATTTGTGTAGTGCTTTTAATTGTAGACCTAGTCGTAGTCTTACAGCTGACACCAATACAAATCAATAGAAATAACTGTGTAATTGTAATTGATATTTTCCACTGTGAATTGGGATGTGAAGACCATTCATTGAGCTTCAGGAACCATTTTGTCCTAGTCAGGGTCAGGGTGCATTCACACCTGATGTAATAAGAGAATATATTGCAACTCTGTTACAGAGCACCATGAACATGCACAATCGCATACAAACATGTGACACTCGGCACGGCCGGTAACTTAAGCTTGTGGTAAAACCAGTGAGAGGGGAATGCTACCCACTGTGCCACCATGCTGAAGACCAGACTTTCCTTTTTTAACTGTCAAATGTGTCCCCTACAAGGAGCTAGTGGAGTTAGATGAAGGAGGACCACATGGAGTGAAGACGGCTTAAAGTGATGCGGGAAACCTGATCTTCGACACTCTTACAAATTTCCCACAAGCATTTTTCGAATTAAATCAATTTAGATTTACATTTATTTGTGTGGCAGACAATTTATTCAAAAAGTGAGGTCTTTAACTGCCTAGCTGTTAAACTTATCAGTGTTAAGCATTCTACTCCATTTCCTGTTCAAGACTGATCAAGCAACAATTGGCCCAGGAAGCCCAATCATACTGCTAAGTACGGACCTGTTTCCCTCCATCTATTTCTTCCCATCTTGATACAAGGCAGATGGTCTACAAACCTCAGTCTCAGTATCTAAAGCACTACAAAACAAAATATTAGTAAAGTCCTGTTCTTAGTGTCCTTAAATATACTTTATATGATTATAATACTTTTTTGCATAATCCAAAGAGAGCATTCAAGTAAAACCATGACTTGTGATGTAATTTCTCATTAATGAAGCGTAAAACCAATTGACATTTACAGAACAATCGAATAAGAGGAGTGATGTTATTGACATTCGTAATTCAATCAATAGGAAAAATATTTGAGCATTTGAGCAGATTGTTTCCCTCTTGTCGGGATAAATCTAATATTATAAATATCTTTAAATATGTTTTCCCCATGTGGGGGTAATATTAGGTGACATGATGAGGAGAGCAAAAGAAGGTACTTACTAAGGTTAGTGTTGAGTTCCTTTTGCTTTCCTTCTGTCTAAACATTACAGGAGTTGTTTAATTAGAAACAGCAACAGAAATGCAAATATTATTTTCATGACATGATGTGGGCCATTTTGGTCATTGTCTTCTATTAAATGAATAGAATTTTCTCATAATTGTAAATAAACTTTTTCGTCTTCTGTTATATCTTTAGATTAAATGCTCCGCAGCGGGCATGGAAAAGTTATTTTCTGATTAAATGTTTGAGCATGTAATCAGACATCCTATCTGATCAATGTTCATTTAAATAGGTGAGTTGGATACTTTAATCAGAAAGATTGCTGAAATATTGTCCATTTTATTAATGCTATGGTCACAACCCACAGCAAAGCAAAGATTAAATCATGTTTTTACTCCTTCCCTTTCTCCTAGACAGAAATGAGTAGTTTTTAAGACACTAAAGAGATTTCAGACATTTTCTCCATATTCTTATATGTATCTCCTGAGAAACAGCTTTTTCTCTATCTCTCCATGAGCAAAATAAGAGTCTCATATGTGGAGGAAAAATTACATTGTCATTTTGGATTCCATTTTTGCTCCAAGAACAAACATGTGTCTTACAGTACAGTATGTCGCGCACACACATCTCTGAGCTATTTATTTCTTATTATCCTATGTGTCTGACTTGGTCCTTAAAGAATCAATTTCTCAACTTTTTTCCAAGTGATTGTGCCTGTATTTAGTCTACAAGCCATTAAACAAAGCAATATATTTATAATAACTTCCCTTTAAATGCCAAGCAGTCAGCTTATTGCACTTTGGTTGTTATGATTGTTATGGACGACACAGAGAATGTCAAACTGCATACACCACAACGGCGAACTTCAGACAACAAATTAGAATAAGATTTAGGTTTATTTAACTCTTTTACAACTGGTATTAATCAAACATACTTGTGGCTAACTGCAAGAGAAAGAAGAGAAACACGCGAGCCAACTATAAAGACGAGCTGAGGGCTGATATCAAAGCCACCTTGCCTTCAAGAATGCCAAAGCAGTGCCACAGTCTGATCACCTCCATGCCATGCTGCACTGATGCTGTAATGCATGCTAAAGGATCTCATGAGCTGTAAGCCATAATCATCAAGATGAAAACAAAAAAGGTTTAATATATATATAAGGTGTTGTGTAAAGATTCTAGAACATGAGAGTTTCACTTTTTAAATTAAAAGGGATAAACTAAATAAATAAATAAACTCTTTCCACAATATTCTATTTTTTTGATGGACCATGGAAAATACAATAATACAGTATAATTGCATTGGGGAAGCACTATTACTTTTCTTCCACTAGGGGTTCCTGTACACACATTGTTAGGAGAGTGTATAAAAATACACACTGTCTCTTGCACAAGCAAAACATGACGCATCACACTGTGTGCATAGAATAAGGGTTAGGGTTTCCACACACAAGCATGCATACAGTACACCTAGCAGATAAACTTACATTTTACCACATTATGGCATTTGGTAGATACCTTTTATACCGAGCGACTCATATTTTTATCTCATTACACATGTGAGGGTTAAGGGCCTTGCTCAGGGGCCCAACAGTGACAAATTGGTGGTTGTAGGGTTTGAACCTGGCATCTTCTGAACCGCCCTTCGAGGCCCGCCCGAGCGCCTCACCCAAGCGCCCCACCTCTGGGGCACCTAGTCAGCCTCCTAGAGCCCCCGAGACGCAGCCAACGAGCCCTGCCCCGACCCTCTAGCCCCGACGCCTTAGCCACTGAGCTGCCCCATAAAATAGATAAATGACACTCCAGGTGTTTACCCTTCATTTACATCTATCTAGTTTGGGTGAGATCCTGTGCAGATTGTACCCTTAGACCCCATGTTCTTGGCTAACAGGAATGATACTTGATGTGGGCTTCTGCTGATGTAGGAGATCCACCTCAACACTTTTGTGTTTTCTGACACTTTTTCCACTTTCATTCCACTCTCTATCCTTAAACACACAGTTATGGGTCCGAAAGCAAGATGCATTGCTATGTACTGAGTATTAAATATTTTATCACATTTCGGCTGAGATTATTAAAAACATACACGTATGTATACTTCTCTCTGTCTACAGCAGTACTGATTTGTGCATGGGGTTACTATTAGTATTTGTATTACCCTTTGTGGGAGTGAAAACTTGAACCATCTGTTGAATGATTAACATCATCCCAAGGATATAATCACTTCCTGGAAAGAAAAGGAAAAAAAATTTAATCAAGGTCTATCAGTTAACCAGCGATGTACTGAAAGAGCCAAAGCTATTTCTGGAAGACCTCCACTGAGGTTAATAGTGCCACCATGGCAACTCCTAATCTCCTTCAGGGATCACATGGCATTAAAATCTACGTGAAATTCATCTTGCTCTCATTTAGAAAGTCTTAGCAAAATGTAATGGGATGTCATTAAGGTCTGAAACACTATGGTGTAGCAAAGCTCCTCAAGGCTATCAATCCTGACACATCTAATGTTTGTTCCCCTGTGCACTAAATAAGAGCTCGTTAAAGGCTCAGGATAGGCTTTACTGGGAGCTACAAGTTCTTCAATGGTTTTATTGCAGGCTCATCCTGCCTCATTCATCATCACCTGCATGTCCAAGAATCTCTCTCGCTCTCTCTGTAACCAAACAACATGTTAATCAGCTGTCATGACACTAAACATGTGCACTCTCGGATTTTTGTGATGTATCATTAAAAAAAATTAAACACATGAACGTTGAAAAAGTTGATTGAGGTTTATAAAGTTATAGAGAGGTTTCTAAACATTAATCCCAAAGTAACTACAGTACTGCAGCAAAACCTGCCACATAAATAGACATACATTACATATATTGGGCTCTATAGAAGATGTGATTTAATTATCTAATATTATTTAAACCGATAGATCAAAAGAGTCACAATCGCTTAACTACACTTGATGCTGATTTAGAAACCATGATTTTTGTTAATTTTTCTATGGAAGCACCACCTCAAGACCATGAGTACTCAGTGAACTGAAAATAGAAGGCTATTCTGCTTACGTTAATTATTCAAGTTATTTTTATTAATTTTTTTTTGGCAGGAGGCGGTAAATATGGAGGAATTATGTCTCATGGAAACAAAGTAGAAAAAAGAAACAATTTATTATGACAAAGACAATTTGTGTGTGTGGCGGGGATAAGCGAAAGAGTGATTTTGAATTATTTCCATTTTGAGTACGAAGTACAAGAACATTTCTCATTTCACCACTTTGCTGTCTTAAACATTTAACTTCTGCTCATCTAATAGGAAGAGCACATTCTGAGTCACTATCTAATTGAAGAAATGTGTCGATGTTGATGTTAACCTGACTGAGCCATCTTTACCATTTGGTTGAGGTATGCTGTGCCTAGAAAAATCACTGAGAAATAAAGTAGATCTAATGCTCAAAATCTTTTTTGCAACACACATGCTAGCATTTTATATGACTTTTTTTCTGTATGTGTGTCGTGGTATTTGTAAATATTTTTCAATACTGTTACCATGAAGTGACATCTCAACCATTTGGAAGAGGCCTATACTGGGGTCTGCTAAAAAAAATATATAGATGTTTGTTGGTGCTACTTTTGCATTAAGGGAAAAAATGCAACACAGTGAGGATGTTAAAGGGTTACAAAGGAAACCACTGGACCCTAATGAATACTTCTCTATTACACAAAGAATTCATTCATTTATTCAGTAATTTTCCATACCTGTTATACTGTGTAAATCTGTGGGTGGCCTTGGGTGGTATCCCAGGGAACTCGGGGATACACACCTTGAAAGAGACACATGCACACACTCCCTTGCACACCAATTATACACTACATAGTGATTTGGAAACACCAGTTGGCCTACAAGGCATGTCTTCTAATTGTTCTGTCTGAACTGGAATACCGGGAAACATGAAAATGCAGCTTATGAAAAAGTTGCCATAAATAGTACTCTAAGTGGTGCCTATTTTTTCCTTTCTTTTCATTTCAGCTCCTTTATACCAAGTTCAAAAGAAAGGTTTAAGCCGTGATGCTGTGTAAATGTCAGCCTTTCACTGAGAACAGAGCCGTTTAAGCCACTGGTCCTGTGAGTGTGGAACGAACTAGATCAGTGCATGGAGCTTGCATACATTGCATACATTCCAGTTTGTCTGTTTTGTAACAGGTTTAAAAGTGTTCTGAAATTCAATTAAAAACTACAAAAACTATCTACAAAGATACAGTATTTGGCAAAGAATATTTTTAGTCTATAAGCTTGATGAGTCCATAATTCCTGAAGGAAACTCCAGTCAAGAACTTCAAAGCATTTGTCACATAGTAGAATGTTTATGCATGTAATGATCGTATTTGTGACCCGTCATCAATCGGGTATTAAGTCATGCAGGTTAGTTTGTCCATTGGGTGAAATGTACTACATTTTTAATTTCAGCAAAAATATGGTTGAAAAATACCTTATCTCCCATTTCCTTCAACATAATTCAGTGGGTTTTTATGCTAAAAGTTATCTTAAGGCACTTTACTGAATATTATCCAAGCTAGTTACTGCAGTTGTATTAGAAAAGCATATTTTCTGCATAGATCTGCACTTCAAAGGATTTCTTTTTAGGGGTAGCAGGGAAATCTTTCAAAATGATGTAGTGATGTAGTCCCCCTTTCATACTACATCACAGAATCCTCATTTATGACTTAGTGGATAACACTCTTGCCTTGCACCTCCTGGGTCCGGGTTCGATTCCCGGCCAGGCTCGATTACCGTCTCTGTGTGCATGGAGTTTGCATGTTCTCCCCGTGCTTG
>JAOVVB010000035.1:9452643-9467359 GCA_028570985.1 Heterobranchus longifilis
GTCCACCAGCTCAAGACTGTTTAAGAGACCATATTGTTTAGTGAACAATGCCTCCCTAGGGTAAACTATAGTGCTTGCATTCAAGTTACAAAAATACTCCTTTCTTATCTGTTTGAATTGGGAGAGAAAAGCATTTTAACATAACGTTAAGTAAAATCGTTCCATACGCAAGTACACTTGCGTAAATCAGACTCTCTCCTGTAGCATAGCTAGGAGTAGTAGCTGCTAGTCCTTTTGCAAACCACCAATAAACACAACAAATAGTAAAACATTCAAATTCATCAAATCTTTATGCTAGTGCTGGGATGATATGACCTTAATTCGATATCATGATTAAATTGAACAGTTAACCTTGATTATGACTGATGAATGATTTTTTTTTGCTTTGCCTTAATAGTTCACTGACGACGTCTGTAATATAAATATGCTCGATTTTTAAAGCTGGTATATGTTTGTCTAATGAAAGAGTTCTCCTCTATGTTACACTGCGATGTTTTTAAGGGGACAGTACATGTACTCACACAGTAAGGAAAGTATTAACTGAATAAAATAAATAAATATATATTATATATAATTAGCATGGGCAAGATTAAGTTGATTAGATGTCCCGAATGTTGACGTTGATTTCATTTTTTTCGATTAACTGCCCAGCACTACTACACGTGATGCCAGATATTAATGTTTCACAGAAAATGTCAAGCCTGACCTGCTAGCCCGTTCTCCTACTTTCAGTTACGGCTGTTTGGTGCTTGATGAGAAAATTAGGCTTCTTAGTTAGCTTTTCTGTTTATGTTGTAAATTTGTGTTGCATGTTAGCACATTGGTCCTGGAGGAACACTGTTTCGTTTCACTGTATACTAACTGTATATGGTTGAAGTGACGACAAAGCCTACTTGACTACAGAGATATCGGTGGAGAAAGACGTGTTCATGACGTCACATTCCAAACAGTGGTCCCTTTCCATGTTAAGGTACGGTTGGCTTTTTATATTGGATTCAAATCGTGCCTAACTATGATATATCATGCCCAAGAACAACTGTTCTTGTAGACTCAAGCACGGCACCATGACTAGTGCCCACAGTCGTGAAGTACTACAGACAGACTGGACTTTGGGGTCAAGTGTACTCGGATCTGTGCCTGAGTCTATAGTGTGACATCAAGTCTAATCAGTCAGGTGTTTTCTGCTAATGTCGTTACCAGCAAATCTACTGCCTGGGACTGAACTTGTGTTATATAAAAGTCATAATGAGAGTTTCATGCTGTCCCGTTCATGTTTTACATAACGGCCTGTTTTAACTCACTTTAAGCTTTATCAATCTTTTAGTAAAGTTGCGCGTGTGTGAATGCTTGTTTAAGCCAAACCAAACGGACTTCTGCTGATGTCCTTCATATTTATGTGTACATTTTTTTTTTTACATTTCTTTCTTTCTTTTTTTTTATTTTTATTTTAAATAAATCTATTTATATCCAGCATATCCAGTTTGGCTCTCATAATGTTGGTCCAGCTACTACCAGGTTGAGAAGCATACCGTTTCTGGAGAAGATGTATAAAGCCATCTCTAATGGACAAACTCCATTTCTGACTTACTTGCCCAAAAGATTAATGTTTTGAGAAATGGTTCCGCTCTCATTAAGGATGGAGTCCATCATCTTCATAGGGTCCTCTTGACTCAGGGCTGAACAATGGTTTAACTGCAAGGCGCTGCGAGTCGGCTGGATGCTGACAGATGTTTCTCCTTCAGCTCGAACCGTAGTGTCTGTGGAGCTCTGTCCGTTTGGGCTCGGCTTTTCCGTGGTCTTGCTGTTGTCACAGTCTACCTCAATTAATTCAACATCCCTACAGAAAAAATATATGATTGTCCCCTACCTTACTACACTAAAAAAAAGCCCAATTTAAATCAAGTTAAAACATTAAAGTCACATAGTGACATGAAGAGCATGTAGCCTGCTGGTATAAATGAATGTTAGAGACATGTTTATTTACTCAAGATATACTTAAGGCTGCTTTCACACTATGGTGCTGATAAAAAAAAATCATGTTATTCATATATTACAGAAAATATGTTTAAAAAAAAAAAAGGTTTATGCAACATGGAAAGTGATCAATCTTGCTTCCGCCATGTTATATGTGCCTCAAAAATGCCTATTTTTCAGTTATTCTGTCTCACTTTAAACATTAATCATTTAAAATGCAAATTATTCATATTTCTTCTTAGTATTGACACTAAAATTGGCGTAAGCTTCTAAAAGCAGATGAATACAATAATAAATTACAGGAAAGCATTTTGTTTTTTGGTAAAAGTAAAAAATAAATAAATAATCTGTAGTGTCCGTAACCATGTCAAATTCATGTTGCGATATCTTTACAATTTTGCATTTTAGAATAATACACTTTTTCAGGTTAATGTCTTTTCATTTGAAATCTAAATTGGCCAAGTTTCATCTGAATGACTGAATTCAAAAAGTTTACAGACGCTGCATAAAAGGGCATAAAATTGTATTTAGCAAATTTTCCTTTTTAATCTGATAAAAATATAAATGTGTATGCATATTTACAAAAAAACGAAGCATGGATCGGGACATTAAGTTTTATGAAAAATTATGTTATATGATCTGGAAAAAAAAAAAAAAATTCACCTGGTTGAGACACTTTTTGGCACAGATACCATGTTTTAGCCGTTTGCGAGCCGGCAATGCGCACTAAGAGAAGACAACTTTCACGCTTTGCCCAATTTTATTAATATTTCGTAAAAAAAAAGAATTAAAAAAATGTCAGACTCTCTCGTGTACTTTCCTCCGTTATAAGCTATAGCTGTGTAAGCCAATATGATGAAAGCATATGTTGATGTCATGTTCTAAACAATGCTCCCCTTTCTGGCTTTCAAGTATACTGCACACTGCTGATCCGTACCCAGGCACGACACGCAGTGTACATGTGCAAATGTGCCACACTTTGGGTTTACATGTACTGGAGAATGTGCTTCAGCCATAGTGTGAAAGCAGCCTAACATTTGTTTTTAATGGAGACTTATAATGCAATAATACAATATTTAATATACAAAAAAATACAATACATAGACTGAAACTTTGATTAAAAATGTCCACACACACACACACACACACACACACACACATACACACACATACACACACATACACACACATACACACACATACACACACATACACACACATACACACACAGAGGTGGAGAGAGCATGAGAGCTTACCCCTCATCTACCACTCTGGTTGAGTCCACTGTGAATTCTTCGTCTTCGTTCGTGATGTCACAGATGATGACATCATCGTTAATGTCAGAGTTGTTTGTCAAACCACTGACTGCAGACTGATGGAGAAGGAAAGAGGCAGAAGAAGAAAAAAATGAAACTGGATGCTTCAACAACCAAACACATATTTCAGTTTCCAATCAATGAGCATTATATTAAGACAATTTGTTTTTTTTAGGTGCAGCCCTAATTCTTTCCTTTAGTGATTTTCAGCTTTTACATTATCAAGGCATTTTCAACAGCATAAAGAGTATACGGTGTAGGACTCTTTGGTGGAAGTATACGTACGTTGCTGTGGTCCACTGGTTCCTCGTAGATCTGGGAAATGAATTTTGACTTCTTTCCTGTACTGCTCAGTAGCAGAGGCCTTTTGTGGCAATGAGGAAAGAAAAAGAAATAAACAAAGGATCTTGACATAGTACACTATTTGGGCTTTTTTATCGCAATCAGCCCACAGTAAATGAAAGTGTGTTACTTTGAAATTTAAATGGAAAACGCCCGTACAATAAAAAAAATTATATATATAAAAAAATAATAATAATAAAAATCAACTGAGGAAAAAAAAATCATTACTACTTCTCAAAACTCAACACATGGCGCTATACATTTTTTAATACAGGCTTATGAATATGCAACTGAAATCTACTTAAACGGCATCTTACACCTTCATTTCGCGCACTTCAAGGTAACACGTAAAAATTTTGGTTCATTCAAGAATTCAACAGATGTACATTTTTTTTTAATCAATGTCACAGACAAATCTAGTCACCTATAAAAGAAACCAAAGGATTTAAAAACAGAAGCTACCTCTTGCGTTTCAAGTTCAGCACACGGTTACTCTGGACCAGAGTGAGGATGAACTGCACAAGCTAACAGGAAAAAAAGGACAGAAAAACATTACAGTTTGAACATCATGCACATCAACAAAACAGCCAAAAACATTTTGGTAATGGTTATGATAATATTTTACATACCTCTTTTATAGCATGTTGCTGTTGCACATGCTTCTTCCTCAGATCGGACATCTCTCTCCACAGAGCCTCGTTCTCACTAGGGGAAAAAAAAAAGTGTCTAGATTAGGTAATGAGAGAGATGCTTGTTATTATTTTATCACGGTATGCAGGTGCATTGACGCACAGAAATGCTTGGAGATAGTTAATGTTACAAAAAAATAAATTACCGTTTCAAAGTGGCAAGCCTGGCGTCCATGCTTTCCTGTCTGTCGTGCACAGTTTGGACGCTGGAGAGGATTTTGGATAGATCCTCTTGCCTCAGTTTGCTGTCTTCTGGTCTGGTGTTGGACACCTAATATAGATGTAGAGGTAAAATGTTTAGACACAGACTAACTGCACAGTCTGTAAAACCTACATAATGCAATCTGCTTTGTCATCACCTCAATCCCAGGAGACTAAGAAAGAAAAATTCTCTAAAAGGCATTCAACTGGCTTTTGGATACATAAATGAGTTCTTTGCACCAATGCTGAAAGAACTACAAGATGAAGCTAACAAATTTGCCTGTTTGGGTGAGTGCAAATATGATGACGTAACTTGTTTATTAGTATTAAGAATAAAATTAAGTTCTTGGAGCCAATGCCATAATTGTTACAGGGCTGGGATCCCGCTTTCTTTTTTTTTTTAATCTTGAATAACGGAATAAATAATGAAACAGACAAGCAGCTGTATGGCAAGTGCGTTACTCTGTCCATCTCTACACCACTGTTACTCTACAACTAATCAAGCGGATACAAGGCCTGGAGGTGGGTCTGAGTGTTACATTTACATTTGCTAGCTCTTCACTCAAACATGAGATCTAAAAAGGTGTCTATGCAAAGTGAAAATAGTTTTCTTGAGACTAAAGAATAAACTAATTTGGCTACTAATCAAGAACTTAAAATCCCATCTCAACACGAACACCCATAAACAACCTTTCTCTTTATGTTCTCCAGTAAATCATCTCGACCATTCCGAAAGTAAGGATGCTGGAATTCGACTGGTCCGTCCCGCTCTTGCTTCACTATGCCAGTGTCAATGTGCATCACCTTCCGAAAGCCATCTATAAAATGAATTAAACAAGTTTTAAAAGTTTAGCTTGAATTATTGACCAACAAAGTGAATGAATGCATAATTACAGTGCACATAAAGAGAAATCCCTTACACATGTTGAGCTGTCGGACAAAACTGGCCATGTTATTGTGCTTAAAAAACTTTGGCAGGATTTCTTTCGCGAACCGTTGCTCGTCCAGCACAAGGAAACTGTTACCCTCCTGTAAGAAATAAAGATCAGTTAGATTATCTTTGTTAATCAATTAGCGGCAACGCAAATCTACACTGTTAGGTCCAATTACAATTTTACACTTGTTATTACTTAAAATTTAACTAAGCCTCACTTGGCTTAAAGCAAATCCTCCAAATTTCATCAGTACCTTTAACATAACTCCTGATGCATGTGTATTTTATGAACAAACCTTCTACAGTACATTTTGATTAAAACAGCTGTTAGGTTTTACTGTGTGTGCTGGAAAATGTGGCTTCTTCTGGTAACTTCTGCCACATTTGCTTATTTATTTATTTTCATGCAAAAGCCAGGAGTCTACATAAAGTTTTTTTTTTTTGTATACATTTAGATCTCATAACTTCTTGGATGACATCATATTGAGTGAAATCATACACACAAATAATAAAACTGTAAAGTCGGCTCGTCTGTACATTGAAGATAGTTGTGAAAAAATAATTTAATGGGGTTTTCACAGGTGTATTTGGGCTTTTTCATCGCAATCAGCCCACAGTAAATGAAAGTTTGTTACTTTGAAATTTAAATGGAAAACGCCCTTATCATAAAAGATTATAAATTAATTTATAAAAAAAAATTATTTAATTAACTGAGAAAAAAAAATCATTACTACTTCTCAAAACTCAACACATGGCGCTATACATTTTTTAATACAAGCTTATGAATATGCAACTGAAATCTACTTAAATGCCATCTTACATCTTCATTTCGCGCACTTCAAGGTAACATGTAAAAAAATTTCATAGTGTGATGCTTTCTTTTTGCTTTTTTTTTTTTTTTTAATGGCAATTTTTTGCTCCCAAGACTTTTGCACAGTACTGTTAAAAAAAAACAAAAACAAACGTAAAACAGTTTTTAGGTTTTACTGGGGAAAAAGCCAGAGGTTTTTTTTCCCCTGGTATTTTTTATCACATTTGCCTTTTTTATTTTTTATGCAAAACATCTAAAAACTGCTCTGTCATGTAATACGTTGCTTTCTTTACAGGTATGCAAATATTCTTCTTTAAAGTTACTTTTTTTGTGTAAGTTTTGTCTATAAAAAGTGAATGACTTTGTACATAATAAACATATAAAACTACGGATAATATGGTGGCCTAAGACTTTTGCACAGTAGTGTGTGTGTGTGTGTGTGTATGATTTGGGCCACTTCAGTGTGAACGCAGCCGACCCGTTTCCTGTAACGCTGAGTCATTAAACAGCACAACGTATTCAATAACAAAAATAATTATAACGGAAACTTTCTTTTGTGTAAGGTGCTCCGTTACCTAGCTGGTCTGTGTTAGCTACCGCAGTGCTAACGAACACAACGTAAACAACCGTTGCTAGCTTAAACAGGCTAACACAAAAATACGCAGCATGTAAAGGATTACTCATCCGTAGGTATTACATCCATCTGTGGCGCTGCTTAGCATGCAGCTAACCATGCTACAACTAACGGCGAAGTTGCTCATTGGCACTCTTGTTAGCGTTCAGTTATTTATTTATTTTTATTTAGCTTTAGTCTAACCTGACTCCAGCAAATGAATTCATTGGTGTCGGAATCTTCCACCAGAGTCCACAGCTTGGTGAGGAATGCAGGAACATTAGCGTTGTGTTTCATTTTGGTCCCTAAACAGAACAGCAAAACAATTCCGTGTTTTACAATCGGACTAGCTTCTTTGCTCTCTTTTTTTCTCCAAAGGACAAAAACACTAGCAGCAGGGAACACAACGTCGCCACTTCCTGTTCACATATGGACGCGATGTGATTGGTCATCCGCGGAGTGACGTCAGCGATGCGTGCACTCCACACGTGTGGGTTGTGCAACTGATCTTTAAAAGATCCCTAAAGCCATTTTTAGAATCAAAGCCATAAAAGGTGCGTTTTTTAATAATGTTTAAGCAGTACAATTCTGGGGGAAAAAAAATTAATTTTGATTTTTTTTTTTTTTATAGATTTTGCTAAATGACTTTTCTCTTTGGCATACTTCAAAATCAAAGGAATGGTTTTAGTATTTTTGTGAAAAGGAGAAAACTAGATTCCCCCAATGACCTTGCACTATGGGAAAATGAATGAATTTACATTCCACCAAAAGACATTGCACCGACCTCACACTGACATGTAGCATAACAGAACATAGTTGTCGTTGGTCTTTCGGCTGCTGCTGGCTAGTGGTCGCCACAGCGGACCATACGATCCACACACGAGCTTTGCGCAGGTTTTACGTCGGATGCCCTTCCTGACGCAACTCTCGCTTTTTATCTGAGCTTGGGCTGCATTGCATCCAGTGGCCGGGGTTTGGGTGCTTGCTTGTAATTAAACCTGAGCCTTCCACATGGCGGGCGAGAAATCTACCACTGAGCCACCAATGCCATAGAATAACAGAACACAGTTATGTTTAACCCAGCTTATCCCAGCGTTTCTTGACTTGACTTGACTTTTCTAGTGCTTGGATACCATTAAGGTAGTATGTTTTCTACCTGATTCACGTCCGAGACGCTCGCCTCCTTTTATGGCCCAAATGTTTGGAAATGGCTTGAAGAGGGCAGGACTGTATGAAATGTCTTGAAGTGAGGTCAGGACTGTACGAGCCGAGTTCCTGTAACGTGCAAGTGGTGTTGGTGAATGATTGTGTGTGCAATTTTTATAGATCCAGTTGTTTCGCCATACGTCCTCCCTCCCTCCGCCTTAAAACCTTCGAATTCGTTATTGACAGTCTGAGCCCTGTGGATGCACAATCATGTCGAAAAAGATGATGAGAATGCATTTGGTCATGCTGCGGACCTGCCTCGCCTATTTCGGTCATGGAGATGATGATGGGCTCTTCCACTGTAAAGATTGTTGCTTCAATGCAATGTCCCTTCTGCTCATGAGTTCTCAGCCTGGGGGCGACCTCGGCAGCAACATGACGCATGTTTAAATGACATGTGAGGATTGCCTGGACTGTTCCATATGACACATGTTGTGGATTATTCTCCGATGACCATTATGCAGAAGTTGCTAAATGTTTTTGACATTTTCAGGAGTTGAGCTTGTTGCAGGTCTTTCTAATCTCTCATCATCTTCCAGTGATGTTCTTTTGCTCTTGAAGGGCACATGCCACTTAAAACACCTCAAACAACTCATTGCAGGATCGCTGTAAACATGCAGAATGATGTCAAACGTCTCTGGCAGATTTGCCCAGTTTCACTTATTTTTATGTTCACTTTTTGTTCTAAGATGCTGTCCATGATGAAATCGCAGACATGGTGATGTGGTCAGAATAGCACCAGTTGCACAGCCCCTGATGTAAGCAGGACAATGTCTTTTGGCACACTGATTCATGAAGGTCGGCGGTCCCTGTGACTGTACATGCAGCCATTGCTTTGCATGCGAGAGGTATGGACGTTGATGCCTGCATCCTCCATGCAACCTTGATGAAATTTTACTCTCACATAGAGACTGGAATAGCTAAGTCTAATCTTGGCTATCCAAAAAGAAAACTTGATCCAAACATTATATTTGCTTTATTAAAGAAAATAACAGTGACCTGTGAGTGCTTTCGAGATTTTTACACAGACTGACCATTTTTACAGCGCTTATTGACTACACTCTCAGTGACATGACCTCAGATTTCATTCCAGCCTCTGTAACATCACTTTAAAATATTAGTGGAATAAACTTAAATTCTAATGAAAACTGAGTGTTCTTACATACAGTATACAGTTTTACACTGTAGGTATTTATGCAGAAAACTATTTATACTCTGTTGTCTGCGTCTCTGATCAGCACTAATCAATAAGTGCTCAATAAGTGAGCCAACGATGTGTGAGCAAGAAACTCAAACACTTATAACTGTTAGTAGGTGTATTATTTAACCTTTGTATGGTAGTAAGCACAAAACTAATCATATAACTGGGTCATTCTAGAGAAAAGGTGGAATTTTGGTGATACAAGTCTCCTGAAATGTATTCCTTCTTTCAAACCTAGAACTTCTTTAATAGCAATAGCTTACTTTTAAACTTGATGAATCCACCAAAAGTGGAATCTAATGCATTAAAAATACATTTAATAACTGGTGTTATTTTTCTTTCTGGAAACACCAATGACAGTAACATCAATAACAATTTAGAGAAAAATCTTAACTATTAATATTTATGTCCTCCATGCGTGATGTCACATGGTTTCCAATTACATTAAAATCCATAACAATATTAATATAATATTAATAAATTAATAATAAGATATAATCAGTTTTCATGTCCGGTTTTGACAGTTCTAATTCTAAAATGAGTAAGACTAATGACAGACTTAGAAGTTTTGCATAAAAATTGCAAAATAAATGATGACAAATGAAGTGAGACATCTGACCTAGCTTTTGCATTTGCCCAGCGCTCTTTATCTAGTGACCTCTGACGCAGGTACAATTTCAAATTGTCACATGTATTCCAAAATAAAACTCTTTGTGTGTAACAGAAACACTAATGATATAGTTTGGGGTGACTGATATATATTTCATACATTTTTGTTTCATAATTTTAGCATTTCACTTTAAAAAAAAAAAAAAAAATATTGATGTTGTTGTGAATTTGATTTATTTCATGAAAAAAATATCTTTTTTTTATAAGATGTTTCCATGTTTGATCACAGTGACGAGACATTCCCTTGAAGTTTGCCTTTGAAAAATGTAATAATTAAATTTCATGATTGAAAGTAGCCTACATACTATGTTTTCTGAACATATACAAGCAACGTGTGTGTTTATGTTTAAATTTAAATGATTTTGGCATCAGCAAAACTAAGTGACACTTGGCACTTTCCACCATTTTTGTAGAATGACCCAGTTGTAAAATGAAGCATTAGAGAGGGAGCATGTTAGTGCAGCAGGAATCCACAGCTTGAGCTCCTGAGTTCAGGACCGTGACCAGGTTTAAAGTGATTAGCGAAGAGGAATGGATAAATGGATTTATTCTGTAAGCTGCGTCACATGTCACTTGTTATGAACAAATCCTTAAACTTGTTATATATTACTGACACATAGCTTTTTTTTTTTTGTTAACAGATGTGTTTAACAGCTTTATAACTTTCGTCTGCAGAGGCAGACAATCCCTGCAACAGTCACTCGAATGATCGCGTCATTACAAAAAACAAACACTAGAGGGCAGCATCGGATAATATACATTCTCTATAAGCACGCGCCATCAAGTTTATCTCACTTTATGAATTTAAGGCGTTAGTGCTACTACTTTACCAACGAAATGGATTACATTTACCTAAATTGTCACTTTGGTAATACAGCAGTTATTTAATTTTACTTTAGATGCTTAAGCACATTGGCTCTGCATCAATGATCGAAGGTTCGAGTCACGCCTCCCGTCTGTGTACACCAGTTTCACACGAATGAAGGGTTGACATTTCCGGAAGATTTCGAACACAACATGGTGATGGGACTAAGAGCTGCAGAAAAACATTTTTAATGGGGCAAATGTTTTTTTTAAAAAAGTCCGTACGTCTGTGAATGACGACCTGACCGAGGTGGCTCGGAACATGAACATTCAGTGAGCGGAATGATCTGAGAGAAAAAAAAGTCTTGATTTGATTTATAAAGTTGTTCTGTTTTTGCAGGACCTTGGACTACTTACACATTACAGGAACTCAGCTGGGATGTAGTTATTGCCACATCCACATTCACTCCTGACATTTCCACATGTTCGGGCCATTAAAGGAGTTCCTGGGAGGCCAGCGTTTCAGACATGAAGCAGACAGTCTGATCATCGCTCTGGGGTTCTGATACTGAAAACTTTCCTCCTTGATGGTATCCAAGCGCTAGTGAAACACTGGGATAAGTACATGAGTGTATCAGTGGATTATATAGAGAAATAAAGCTCATAACACTTTTCTGTTATTTTGCACAATCAGAAGTCCTACTTTGACTTGAACACCCCAAGTAAAACAGTAACCTTTATGCACCTAACAATGCTAACTAGCTCACACCTGTAGTGATGGTTGGATAATTGGACATTGTGGCAAATCAGTGTGAGCTGAGTATGAGTGTTAGAACTTAACGATCAAGCTGAGGTCAGGATAAAAGAACCACAAGTCTGACTACAGTACAATGCTAACAACATTACTCAGCTAATTGAACTCCGCGGGTCACTGTACAGTACGCGAGTATGCTAAGTGTTCATATTAGATACAGCACCGTTAATTCTATACGTCATCCATTCACTCATTCATCTTCCATACTGCTTTTCCTATACAGGGGTGCAGGAAGCTCAAAGCCTATCGCAGGAAACTCCGGGCACGAGGTGGGCTACACCCTGGAACTCATGAACCTGATCTGCATGTCTTCGAACTGTCAGAGGAAACCGGAGATCCGTGAAGGAAACCCAGAAAGCACAGGGAGAACATGCAAACCCCACGCACGAGGTGGAAATCAAACCCTGGAGGTGATTTCCATTTGCATATCTAGAATCCCCTTGCCATGGGTCACCACCTCACCCAGGGAGAACCCTGCCTTGTGTGCACCACAACCCTACACAGGATAAGTGGTATAGATAATGGATGGACAGATCTCTAGAATATTTTCTAATCTCTCACTTTAATATGACAGCGGTCCCTCGGCATTCAAACTTAATCCGTTTCCATCCTTAAGGACGATTTTCCCAATAGCAATTAATGCGGGTAATCCCTTCCAGCTACCCAAAAATATTACCAATAATACCACTTTACAATTTCGGTTCCGCGTTTTTACTCTTCTTTACAAGTCACGAGGGGAATCCCGGTGACGCAAGAAGGTCAGCTGATCATGTTTAAAGGAGAAGCCGGGAAGCTAACGCTCCCGTGTTGTTTATACGCATATGACCGTTTTTTTTTCTCTTTTTGTCTTTTTGCGGATACATCAAAATTACAGGACAGTATCACAGGACAGCGTTTTTTCATCATCGTGCTCCCGGATTGGCTCAAAAAGCCGGTGAGGCCGATACAATACGTATACAGGACTTGGGACAATACATTCATATACATACACACCAAAATATTTTGTATATAGTAAATAGTCGTACTGTATATATCTGTTTTTGTATAATACACGTGGTTTGGTATATTTTAATGTTTGTTTTTTCCGACCGGCTACCGGAAGTGCACGAGACCGGAAGTTTGCTTGATCGTTCGCATATTAAAACATCCAAAGTTTCGAATCCTGAATCAAACATTTTCGCCCTGCTGCTTTTGTACGCCGAGGGCCGGCTGTATACAGCCGCGTTTAAGTACATGCCATTACACATCACATTTCCTTCAGAGCAGTCCTCTGCCCACTCACTTCTGCTGGTACTCCTTAATGAGGCGTTTGGCTTTGCTGTATTTGCGCTCCAGTGTCTGGTACTGCGCCTGTGTCTCTTTAAGGTGCTCATCCACTGCCTGACACAGGCTCTGGGCCTCCATCCAGTAGCCCTCCAGCTTTTCCATGCGTTCTTTGGTCTCTCGCACGGTCTGCTCCAGCTGGGCCTTCTCCATCCTCCAACGCAGCTTTTCCTGCTCGGCATGAGCCAGCTGCAAAAAATAAAATTAAATTAAAATAAAAAGAATGTGGAGACTCTAACTATGTCATCTGAAATCCTTTTATCATCTGCTAGCTTTTTTTTTTTTATTAACTTGAAAACACTTGTGATGTCCTTACCTTCCTTTTTAGCTGCTGGATCTCAGCCTGGGTCACGGCATGCTTTATCTGGAGCTGAAGACACAATGAATCTCCTTTATTAACCATAGTCTCTTGACTTGAATATACAATAATGCCTTTTTTTTTTCAACCTAAATCTCTTCGGGACAGAAAAGGCGGAAGACCAACGACCGCATGCAGCACTGACCTCTTTAAACTTGTGGGTGAGTTTCTCTGGGTCCATCTCCACAGGAGAGAGCATGTCCTCGCTCTCAGCCAGGTCGAACACCTCGATAGCGTTAGGGAACATGGGGCTCATCTCCTCGTCCTCGTCTGTGCCGTACTCGCCCGCCTGCACACACACGCAGACAGAGAGCGAGAGAGCGAGAGAGAAACATAGCAATTCATTAACTCTGTAACTCGACCGTCTTTCAGTATGACTTGTCTTTAATGATGTCATCATTAACAATGACAGATAATCCATGATAATCAGCAACAGGAAGAAAAAACGGATAGTTTTCCAAAGCCTTGTGCTAAATTGCGTTCACTTCAAGACCAGCTCTTTAAGATCAGGTTTTTTACTTAGTAATCTTTTCCTGGTATTTCAAAGGTTCAAATATTTAAAAATCTTTGGGTGTGTGTGATGCAGTGAAACAATTAGTGACAATTCCACAATCGACCACAAGGTGGCAGAGTTTCTGCAGACACCAACTGGCCATTTGTAATCTGTGCATTAGATAAGGTCATCCACATTTTCGATTTTCATTTTCAATCGAATTTCATCCACATTTTCACTGAAGTGCATCGACGTTAATATGAGTAACTGCAGTGCTTATTCCAGACAGGTGTACTGCCTGATACATCTGAGGGACTAATCGTGCTATCCTGGTCAGCAGAACATCTTTACGGGAAAAAAAAAAAAAATCAGAGTCGGATGTTCTTTTTGAGATGTTCTACTAATCAGTGGTGGCCAGTATTCTCTTCTCAAAAGCAGAGACGCCACACGACTGAACAAGGTGGTTAGGATAGCTGGGTTTGTGGTTGGCTTGACTCGCTTGAGGTGGTGCTGGGAAGGAGGACCTTGAACAAAATACCGTCCATTATGTCCAACACCAGTCACCCAATGTATGGAGCGTCTGCCAAGCAGAAGAGCATGTTTAGGGACAGACTTCTATCATAGAGCTGCTCTACTGACACTCCTTTGTTTCCATACACTGTTTTAACACCTCTTTACCGTGACATGATTGGTATTCTTGGGAGTCGTTATGGTCCCTCAACCTCTAATCGTCCTCGGTTATACAGTACATGTATCTCTGCTTTGTAACAGACTTATTTTGCACAGGCAGCTCACAATAATACAGTATTTGCCATCAAGCACCATGATAAAACTAGCTGTCTTAAAGACCATCCCAGGAATGAAAGACCAAAATGTACCACTGATTATTACATACAGTGAAACCTCGGATTACGAGTAACGCGGTTTGCGAGTGTTCCGCAAGACGAGCAAAGATTTGTAATAAATTT
>JAOVVB010000035.1:9475665-9487045 GCA_028570985.1 Heterobranchus longifilis
TCTATCTATCTATCTATCTATCTATCTATCTATCTATCTATCTATCTATCTATCTATCTATCTATCTATCTATCACAGATGAGACTGAAGGACATTTTGTGATATGCTCTAGTTGGGAGGTCTTGAGGATCCAATAAAGCTAAAACTGCAGATTTCATCGGGACTAATTTCATTTTGCATTAGGCTCCAGGCTTCCCTGTACATGAATAAGTGACAACAGGAACTGACCTGATTTGTAGAAGCTCCACTGAATGCAACTCCAAATGCATGAGCTTAAAAAAATAGATAAATATACTGTATATAAATTTGAAATTCTACATGTTGTTTTATAATCGGTTGAAAAGCAAAAATGTGATATTAAAAAAATTATGTCATACATATAAATTTTTACATATACAAAATTATGTCATACATATACATTTTTACATATACATTTTTACATATACAAAAACATATACATTTTTACATATACAAAATTATGTCATACATAAACATTTTCAGCATTTGGAAGATACCCTTTAATTTTTTTTTTAACCTTTTATACATTTAAATGCTTCGATGTCTATACTAATAAATACATCCTGGTTCTGGCTCACTAGGTTACTGAGGCCAAGTCAAAAACACAGTCGGGAGTTTTTTTGTTTGCTTGTTAAAGTATTTAATGAAAAAGATATGTCTTTAGACATTGTTTGGACACTGACAGTGACTCAGCTGTTTGGTCATCTAATGGATTCCACCACCTAGGTGCCAGGACAAAAAAGAGTTTTAATACACGGCTCCCTTGTACCCTGAGAGATAGTGGGACCAGTCGAGCAATGCTAGAGGACTGAATGGAGAATGCTTGGGCCCCTTATATGGTGCGTGACCCATTCAGTTGCTACACCTTAATCCACCGGTCAGTCAGAGTTGCATGCCCTGACATCCTTTGGGAAGAAGATAATCACATTTTCACACAATCTCATTAATTCCAAAATGCAGCAAAAAATATTTTAATATTAAATATAATAATAATATTATATTTAATATTCAATGTGAATGTCTGAAGTACTTGAAACCAATTCCAAATTGTGAATTGATGTTCTGTACCAAACTGTTTTTTTTTTTTTTTTGACATCCAACTCCTTTAGGTTTTTATTTCTCCAATAAAAACCTGTTTTAGGTGCTCACATCCACTTGGGTGTCCTCCAACTTTACCAAAGGAAACACAGCCACTGTCGAGCATCAGGATATAAAACTGTCCGCACAGTTTTACACACCAGAGCCATACATCTGGGAGGAGAGGGTGTTATAAAGCAGCATCAAAAGAAACCCATTTCCTTAAATAAAACTTCTTTAGTCTTTTTCATTCACCATAACTGTAATATCTGATTATGTTAATTCAACCGTGGACCTAACTGGAATGTCAAGCTCATCGTCATTACAATCCATTTATGAAACGGCTTCTTTAGGCCTGTAATAATCAAAATCTTTATAATATCTTTATCACAAAGATAAAGCGAGTCCGTTCTTGTTACATCATTCCTATCTTCCACATAATATAAGTCTCCATAGGGTATAACCTGGTCATTTATTTAACCAGTAACTACATGATGAGAAACAGCAATTACTGTAATTACACATGTGATAAAATTAGTCAAGTTTATTTGTAATGATGTTTAATTTAAGCTGGAAACAAGACTGAAAATGAGAAGGGACAAAAACGGACAGCGAACCCGAAAACGAAATACTTGTAAAGCACCACTTACAATAAAAGAAGAGACACTATAAAAACACAAAAACAGCCCAAAAGCACAATAAAGGACTACACTGGAATGAAATAAATGAATAAAAAAGTCATTGCACCACTAAAGACTAGTGCATACACTTTTTTTATTTTTTATTTTTGAATAAAAAAGTGTCAATAGAAAGGGAAGATCTGATCTCGTAAACGGATTATATAAAAGTATCTATATCCTTGTGGATAAAATGCAATAAAGAAAAAAACCCACAATTGCAATTTTGCAATTTTGTAGAAGAAAAACAGAGGAGAACTGTTTTAATTCCAAATTCAGCCAAGAATTCCGCATTTTATTTTTGTATGTAATTGCTTTCAGCCGTTTTCAGACAGGCTCAGTTTTACATAGAAGATTGTGATAACGTTATTATTTCTGATGTATGTCAGGGGTTTTAGTCCTGCTAAAATCTGTCATCAGTCATTTTCATAGACTATTCACTATTATTTTCCTCTAACATACAAGATGTCTATAACAAAACATTGAATTTAAAAACTACTGTATTCTTTAAAAAGTTTTAAACTCTTCTCAGAATAGTGTCTGCCACGAGTGAATTAAATGTGTTCAGTGGATTTTGGGAGAATATTAAAAAAAAAACGCTTACACTATGTTACTGCAATTGCAGTCGCTCCAGCAGTAATTAGTTACAGGAATGTGTTCCTTATCATACGCATTATGCACACCATGTTACTGTATCTACTTAACAAATTAATGTAAGATACTCTAATATAAGCACTGTGGTGAAGTTAGTTTGTAGTGCAAGGTTCTGTTTCACTTCCAAATCAATGTCTCTTTTATCCTCTTTCATTTCTGCTTGTTTTGTTGCATTTGAGAGCCATGATACACATATGGTAGTTAAGCAGATAGATAACATTACACCACTTAAAAAATGCAAGGGCGATTTGTGTACAAGAGATGCGTGATCTATGTGTGCAAAGCTGCTTTGTCTGGTTCTGTCCACTCCATTCCAGGATATAACCTTAGATGACCACAGACAGGCCGGTTGATGCAACCTGATGAAACCTGTACTATAATACGGAGCTGTCATCATGTATCGAAATAAAATTGAACCTGGTAGATAACTAGGCTGATTGATGTTGTAAACTGACTGGTTTGTATTGTTTTTGTTTCTCTCATCATGTGCATTTGTAATATTTATTATGAAAACTTAATCAAAGGATTATTTATGCTAAATTGCATACTTAAATAACAACAACACAAGTGCAAGCTGATTTATCCATTGTGACAAAAGACTTGACATTCTTGTGACTAAAAGAAAACGCTCACAAATAATCTGTATCAGTTTGCAATACTTCTTGTTCTTGTTCTCATTTTGTTGTCAAACTGTTCATATATCTATGACTTGTCTCTGGTTCAGGAGTGGCTTGACACTAGGAATGCAACAGTTATAGCCGATTTTCAAAAGAAGTCAAGAAGTGTGTGGCTCTTGATGCACTCACTCCAGCCTCATTCCACTCCTTTTGAAGCACTTGAATCTGTTTTGCTTGACAATATTCTTAATCCTGACATCATCCCTGTGGCTTATGCACCCTTTCCGACGACATTTTTCTCTTTCAGTCTACTTTCCATTAGTAGAGATTCCATTGATACAGCACCTTCTGTGGTCTACCCTCTGCTCCTTGTGGAGGGTGTTGATGATCATCTTCTGGACAATTTTGTCAAGTCAGCGATTTTCCCCATGCATATACTAGTCGATATATGGTATTTATATTGTATATATAGTAATAAACTATAAACATACTTTATATGGGTCTTTGTCCAGAAAAAAAAGAGGAATTTGGGTGATAAATATCTCCTGAAATGTGTTTCTTTTTTCACACCTAGAACTTTTTTAATAGCTTACTTTTAAACTTTATGAAAAAAATAGAGCTTAACGCATTTCTATATTTTTTTTTATACATTTAATAACTGGTGTTATTTCTCTTCCTGGTAACACCAATGACAATTTTGAGAAAACTAACTATTTACAAAATGACCTCAATGTGTAAGACCATATGGTTTTCAATTATGTCAAAATATATTAATTATTAGATATAATTATCATTTACGTCCAATTTTTTATAGTTATAATTACAAAACGAGTAACACAGATGATGGACTTATAAGCTTCACTTAAAATTGAACACTGACTTTAGCTTTGCATTTCTCCAGTGCATTTTATCTATGGACCTCTGATGCAGGAACAATTTTAAATTGTCATATTTATTCCAGATTTTAGTGTTTAAGATATTGGTGTTATTGTGAAATAGATTTATCTCATTTAAAAAACATCTTTAGATGAAAAGTATATAGTCCCACATGCACGATCCTAGTGACAAGACATTCCATAAACCTGGCTTTTTAAAAAATCTATAATTAAATATTAAAAATTAAAATAGAGAAAAATTATTTAATGATGGAAAGTGCATAGTATACTGTAGTTTTTGAAGATATACAAGTAATGTGTCTGTTATGTTAATTTCAATGATTTTCTCATCAACAAAACTAAAAAGTGAGAGCACTCTATGTTCTAAAACATTATTGTACTGAATTATATTTGAGCATCTGGTGGGATAAATTATGTTGGAGAATCGAAAACAAACATTCTTTGTATTGTGTTAATATAATGCACATGTATATAATACAAAACAAAAAGATACGACACAAAAAGACAGATCTGAGTTCTTCTGTAAACAGCTATTCTTGACTAAGGCCAATCTTACACTAAATCCCACATCTTTTTCTAAAAGACTACAGTTCTCTGCTTTGCTGGTTTGGATCTTGTGCTTCTAATCAGTGCAGATTTCCCGTTACTGCTGAAATCAATTAACAATAACACATGCACATATCCTCAAAAAAATAACAGAGCAGTTTGTTATTTTTATATCTGTCCAGATTCTGGCTGCTGGAGATTTCCTCAGTCAGCTCTTTGTTTCGGTACGGATACACTGACAGAGAGCTTCTTATAATTTGGCCTCGAGCATTGCACTGTTATGATAGCAGAAGCTGCAAGTTTCTCTAAACCTTGAAACTTATCAGCAAACCTGCAGCTTCTGTTTCCAGGCTTTGACCATCCTATAATAGGGTTCAATAGTGTTCTGTTGTCTGAATCGCATGAGACAAGCTCTGTGTATCGAGACATTTTACACGCTCACCTTTTGGTTTAAGGTGTTGACTTGGCATTCAAATCACCCAGATCTCAATAAGAGCAACCAACTATGTACGTATATGCTGAAAAAACTAGTTTGGTCCATGAACGCACCAGGTCTCATTTTACAAGATTTAGGATAGGATAGGATCTTGTGCTAACATCTTGGTGCCAGACACCACAGCACACCTTTATACGTCTTGTGGTGTGTATGGACTGTTTTGGTGGCAGGAGGGGAACCTAAGGCTGGTAATTTCGACTGATCCATGTATATTTTAATCAAAGTTTGTTTTGTTGTTTGTCTTTTGGTCACCGCAGGAGACCATCTGATCTGCACACCACTTGGCTCAGATTTTACGCCAGATGCCCTTACAGGAATGCCCTTACCCTGACGTAACCCCTCCATTTTATTCTGGATTGGGACTGGCACTGCATCCAGTGGCTGGTGTTTGGGCGTTGGGTGGAAATCGAACATGGGCCTTCCTCATGGCGGGCAAGAAACCTACCACTGAACCACCAGTGTCCATTTTGTGTGCGTGTGTGTGTGTGTGTGTGTGTGTGTGCGTGTGTGTGTGTGTGTGTGTGGTTCTCCTGTTTTCCCACTACTTGGTGGGTTTCCTTACACAGTCCAACAACATATTGTGCAACCCTGATTAGTGTTTAGAAATTGCAGTAGTTATGCAGTATGCTTGGGTATGTGTGTGTCCAGTGATAATCCAGGGAGTACCCTACCTTGTGCCCTAAGTTCCTTGTAATAAGCTCCAAGTGCCCTGTGACCATACACAGGATAAATTGCATAGATAATGGCTAATATAAAAGAATATTGGAGTTTTTTCTCACTAAATAATGCAATGCTTATTATAATAAGGTATTATTTGCTTATTATAATAAGGTATTATTGCCTTATTCGTAAACGTGAAATTACTGTTTAATTAGATATTAAATCCTATTAAAGTTCTATTTAATTCTATTCTATTAATCCTGTTTAATCCTATTCTGTTATGAAATTCTGACATCACAAATTACTGTCACATTGATACACACCACATTAAAATCTCCATATGATCTTTAAATTACCCAATGCAAGACATTTATATTTACTATACCCATATAATTCTATATAATACTATACCCAATTATTGCTATTTAATATATATAATAATTACTATATAATACTGTACTCAAATATTCTTTAGACATTTTTCTAATCATTTTCTGTTTTTATGACGCTTCTCATTTCTGTGAATATTCTGTGGTTAAAGAATCAAGTTACCCTGCACTTGTTCAATGCACCCATAATGTCCTCAATAGAGAGGTAGGGGTAGCTCAGTGGTAAAGACATTGGACTACTGATCGGAAGGTCCCCAACCACCACCATCACCACCACCAACTTACCGCTGTTGAACTCTTGAGCAAGGCCCTTAAACCTCAACTGCTTTGATGTATATTGAGATAAAACAAAATGTAATTAGCTCTGGATATGGGCGTCTGCCAAACACTGTAAATGTAGATTGTTGCTCTTTCATATATTCTCACATACCACACCTCACTGAACACATTTAAGCTGCATTTGAAATGATTCTTAAACCATGCGGAGAAAAGCATACAAGTGGAAGTGCAGCGATCTGGAGAAAAAAAAAAAAAAAATCCTATGAGTAAGTGGATGTTGCTAGCAAAAGTGGCGTTGAAATGCTGTTTAACGTTGTGTGTGGTAGGAAAAGTGGTTTGCTTGTTTTATAACAACCAGCACATATGCAGAATGGCCTTTAACTCTGTAAACACTGGTGACTGTGTCTGTGTATTCATGTGGCAAGACTGTGGGAGAATTTATACTGGTCTACAAGTGACCTGATTTTTTTTTTCTCTCTCTCTTTTTTTTTGGTTCTGCAGTTTATCGAATGTATTGATTTATTTTTCTTATAAAGGCTTGTTGTGAGGACAAAACATTTTCAGGCAATGCTCTAAGCATGCATTATATATGAAATCTAATATATATATATAGCTATTTAATTCCTACATCTCTACATCTCATATATATATAGTGTAATGAATGTATAATGTAATGAATTAAGCTTCTAATTCCATCATATCGCAGCTTACTGTCTGTCAGTGTCATCCATGGTTAGTTAAAGCACATTATGTGTAAACATTGAGGTTTGTTTTGTGTCAGAATACCTGTCTATTTAGTGGTTTAGAGAGATTTCTTTATTAGTAGTCAAGCGACTGCATAATGACCAGCTCCCTAGACAAACTGCTGAGTTCAATAATTGACAGTAAACAACCAGGGAATGTTAATTATGCACTAGCATTCAGCTTAAAGGATGAAATCTATTCAAGTTGTAATTTGAATGGTGGCGAAAGCCCACACATGGTTGCATGGAAGCAGGCTAAATTTCAGGTTTCCCAGTGTGAGACGAGTACAGACCTATGCCTTAAATTGATGTTTTGGTCGAATCTTGTTTACCTATCCACAACGATATACTTTTGCAAAGCATGCTGTCGTCTTTTCGCAATCCAGATAGTCCTCTGTGATTGTAATGACTGCAATTTCTGTTAAATACAGTCACAGAATCAAGTCTGTTTCTGCTCCTGCTGACGCTTTCACAGACATGGACATCATTCTAGTACCCATATTGCTGAAGGAGATCATATGGAAGGTCAAACAGAAAACAAGGTTCACTAAAACAGTGGGGTCAAGCATTATTTTAAAATAAGTTGCAGCATTGGAAATCACAATCCACTGTTATTAGACATTGTTTCAGTATCATTTAAATTAAACAGGTTTAATTCTGTAAATAACGTCTATTTGGACATAATGACAAACACAAAATAAAGTTAGTTAGATTTGAAAACTCACCCTACACAACACACGTTCACATTTGTTAACCTGTTTCTTCCACATGTCCGCATCTTCTCATTTCCTTCGCAAGAGAAGGAGAAAAAGAGGAGGAACTATTGAGATGAAAAACAGATCAAACATGTTTTTAACCAAGAATATTATGAACATATTTATGTATCAAAATAAATCCAATATGGTTTTAATTACATTATATAACATCCCAGGAAATTGAACTAAGATGTTCCTGAAAATCCACTTGAAGTCAGTTCAATAACACATTTGGTGTCCGATGTTTGTGTCAGGGCAAGTCTTTGATTTCACCGCAAATGTAAAACAAAAAAAAAAAAATCAGATTTTGTGCATCTGCACATTCATAAATAGCATTGTTAGATTTATTTGCATATGCATATAATATTGAGATTAAACATAAACTCATAAAACATAAAACATAAAAATAAATTAAACATAACCCAAATATGTGTTTACAATATATATAACACTTAACTGAACTGATTGTATGTTAATAAGAAATGTGTATCTGCATGTGAAGACATGTTTAATATTAAAAGTTATGAAAAGTTTTTTTTTATTCTTAGTTTTCCCTCTTTGTGTTTCTCAATAAGGTGTTTGGTTCGTGTGTGCATGTAGGGCTAATAAATTGATTTATTGAATAGGATTTTGTTCTGTAAGTTCAGGCTTTATGAAGGCTTTCACTTTGAAGTTCTATTTCTGGGTGAACCCTTGGAGTTCCTGAGAGGCCAGTGTTTTTCAGACATGAAACAGGCAGTCTGATCAGGTGAAAAATAATTCTATTACATTTTTTTTTCCTTTCGATCATTTAACATTTAGTCCCAAGAATGGAAAGCTTCCAGCAGGTGTCCTTCTTTAGCAATTTTATCATGGTGGCCGATGGCAGGTTTAGGTTACTACAAAAAAAAAAACAACAACAAAAAAACCCCTCAAAAATGGTTTCACACATCCAGACTGGCTCAAATGGTTTTAAATGTGAATGTAAAGAGGAAGGCAGATTCTTACCTACTTTTTTTTTATCAATTCCATTCATGCTATGAAATTCTGAAGAATAAGGAACAAGCAAAATGACGATGATGATGATGCTACAACAGACATCTGTGACTAAAGCTGTGGGATGTGTGCAATCAGAATAACAATGATTGTCTTGTTGAAAGATACTTCTTCATTCGTTGAGATTTGTGCACCTGTTGATATGCTATCAATGTTGTTTTATCAGAAGCAGCTGTCAACACCTGCCTGTGGCCTTGACACTCAGTAACTCTGTCACAACCATTCTTTCTGCATGGAGTCTTCTCTGAGTGTCTGATATGGGTGGATTTGTACAGAAGGACATGCGTTGTTATATTCTCTTTAATTCAAAATGGCAAAAAATAAAGTTCTCCCAATAGACATTTACCCTGTTAAAAAAACATCATATTTTCATATTGAATTATGTCAAAATAGGTCATTATACAACATATTAATATCACAAAATCATTTTTACACTAGATTCTGTGAATATGCAAAACCTTATTGAGTAATTTATGTTTTAAAACACATTTTAACATGTAGGAAAGCATTCTATTAAACATATTTAATCATTTTTCTTATAGCAGAGATGGTTACTTTAAGAACTGTACAGATAACCTTTGAGGAACTTATTTCTTAGATGCGAGGATGATTTCGGCATGATTTGGGGCCTACTGCAAATCAAATCTATTTTTGCCTGACTGTTTCCTTTTATTCTATGATAATACAGTTACATCCTTGAGAGTGTGTTATGTATTATATGTATTTATATGTATATTTATGTTATCTCAACATAACTAGCTATGAAAGGTTATGGGGCAACATGGCAGACAGCGCTCGGGACCCATAATCACTGAAATACCAGCTGAGAAAATATTCTTTGGAAGAACAGTGATTATCTTTATGGTAGAGTACCAGGGATTTATAAAATTGATGCACAGGTTCATTGATGTCCTGAGGCTTAACATGGCCTAACACCTTATCTTTTAAAGGTCAACAACAACAAAAAATAAGGTTATATATACAGTAAGTTCCCTACATATGAATGACTTTCATTCTGAGAGCTCGGTCATAAGTCCAATTTTTTCGTAAGTCCAATAAACATTGTGTAGGTAGTAGGATAATAACACAATTGGCTATACACAGTATAACATTTACATGTTCCATGAGCTTGTCTTTGTTCTTTAAAATTGTGCTGATGGTTGAACAATTCATGTTAAAAGAACGAGCAATGTCTGCCATCTTTTCATCTTGCTCTGTTCTCTCAATTATTTAAGGTTGTATGTATGGTACTTACTGTGTATGTACAGTAAGTATAAACAATAAGTTTATCTATCTATCTATCTATCTATCTATCTATCTATCTATCTATCTATCTATCTATCTATATAAAAACAAGTAATGATGTAATTTTTATGTAACTAATTAGATAAGAGTGAACTAATCATAACCACCACACCATGATCTAATAATCAATAATAATCAATTACAGTTTTTGATACTGGATGTTTATCAAGCAAATTAAGGTCTTTCTACATGTTCTATCCATAACTAGCTAGCTTTTAACCTCACATTGATTAATCTTCTCCTTCTTCTTACTGCTACTATTCTTAAACACTGAGAAATATTTCAGTATAACTAAAGCAATGGTAATAGCAGATAATGTTCTTCAACTAATTTAACCTCCACATGATTCATAATAATCATATTTGCAATACAGTAATTTCTGTTGATTTTATTCATCTTCCTGTTAGATTAAAGTGACGTTGCACGTAAACTTTGTTCCATCCATTCCCTGGACGGGACTTGAGGGTTTGTTTTCCTGGGTCATCCTGGCCAGTCTTCAAGTTCATTAGAGAGAGCTTTTGTCTAGTGTTATATAATTCACCATCCATATATAATGCAAGGACATTTCCAGCACTTTCTGTTCCGCATGTTTAATTCATTAAAAAAAAAAAAGTTTCTTACTGGTATAATTTTTTTTACAGCAGACAAAGCAGTTGCTAAGCTCAGACCTTGATTAGTGCAGAAATGCACCAGCTCTCCTCTGGGCTCCTCAACATGCATGAGAGCAGCTCCGGGCTTCGTGGCTTTGTGCCGCTGTTTTGGCCGTTGACTAGAAAGCCATCACTGTGCAAGTTTGCGGACTAAAGCTTAACATAGATAAAAGGAGAGGAAAAGCTCAAGAAGTGGGTTGGGGGCACAAGCCCATAGTGTGCCCTCTGTGGTGAACCAGGGTGGCCTGTACTGGCACAGATGGTCCAGTGTGTCATGGAGACAAAGAAGCATTCACGGTGATTTTACTCTGATCTCGCACAGGAGCATGTGAACATTCTGTCCACTTCGACGTGAGCCTCTTCATGTTCAGGTAGCTGTGGTCATGTGATGTAAGCAGACCACATTTGTCATTGCCTCGGTGTGGATTGTTTAAGTTTTACTCAATTACCATCTAAATATAATCAGGCCACTTGAATATGTTCGGCTCAATTGAATTGAATTGAATCTCAACTGAATTGTCTAGGGAACTGTCTAGGAAAATGATGCATTACTTGGTGACATCTACAATAAACACACACACAT
>JAOVVB010000035.1:9509612-9522929 GCA_028570985.1 Heterobranchus longifilis
CCTTCCCAACAGTGTTTGACTAATGGTATTTAGTTAGTGACCTAGTAACTAATGTAAAGATCCAATGACAGAAACTTCAAAGCACTTCAAGTCATTCTGGATGAAGTCTGCAAAATCCCTAAATGTAAATGTAAGAATTTGCACAGAATGGGGTGAATAGCCAGAAAGGTTGAAGCTGCTAGGAAGTAGCCTATATATTAACTAATATAAGTATGAATTGTGAAATTCAATTGTGGTGAACAGAAAAGCATCTCAGCATAAAGAAAGAACAGCAAATTTTGAGGTGGATAGGCTGGAGACGCATCAGACTCCACTCCTGTCTGCAAAGAACAGGAATTGGAAGGTATCATGGGCACAAATCACTGAAACTGGATAGTTGAAGACGATAATAATCACTTGGCTTTTTTCCAGTCTTTAGCTGTCCAGTTTAGGTGTGTCTTCTAGGAACCTCTGTTGTTCAACTAGGGACCATTGAAGCCAATGGTTACCATTGTATCTATTCTCATTTCCACGGGCCTCTGGTCAACATTCACCCACAAACGTCAATAAGCCTAATCTGTGTTTCTTTGGACTGTAGGAAAATGGAGTACCTGAAGGAAACCCAGCAAGCATGGGGAGAACATGCAAACTCCATGCACACAGACTCCTAAGGCAAGGGAACACACCTGGACACTGGAGATGCAAGGCGACAGTGCTAACCACTACGCCACCATGCCACCAGTCTTAAGCCTCGGTCGGTATATATGGTAAAAGAAAATCAAGACCAGTTATGAACTTGTGTAATGTAGCCACCATGTTTCCAGTTTAAGTCGCAGCCACATTAGCTTCATAAACAAATACAGATGTAGATAATTGGTGCACTGAACATTACAGATACTGTACATGGTGGCATTGTGTCACATCCCTAGTTGAACAACATACCTACGCAGCATTGTTGTTTAGTTTTTAGAAAGATTCTGGGTTTAGTGGAATATTTAAAAATGTAACTTTTTGAATCCACAATGAAAGTTGTGTAATGGAAATAAAAGTTCTTTAAAAAATTCTTAAATCTTTCTCAGTATAGTTTTGAATAGAACAATAACAAGAACATAATGTTAAAGGTTCCAACTGAAACATTTCAATCAAATTTTTGAGTACTTCCCAGATTTAAAAAAAAAATAAATAAATCTGACGTATCACTGCCAGAAAGCAGTAAAAGATAACATAAATGTTCTGTCAGTTAATGCTTTAGAACTTTGTTGGTTTTAAGAATTTTATCAGATGTACACAGTGGATAACGAAGCACAGATCAACTTCCTGAACGGTTATCACAGTCATTCCACTCCATCCTGTTCATCATGGAGAAAATTGTGGGCACTTTTTTTTTTCTTTTTTTTTCACTTAGTAATTCACTAGGAAAGAGGACGTGTTCCCTTTAAGTCTGCCTCACAAATGCAGGCTTTGCATTTTCCCTTCAAAGGGCATGCTGCGTCTGGAACTCTGGCATGGTTCAACCACTAAGATAACATTAGAGGACCATTAATCCCTTCATGGTTTTATCCAGCTTTTGGTGAGGCAGGAGAACAAGCCAGGAACACCATATTCTCAGAAGAACTACCAAATAGCACATAAAAAGTGTTCAGATGCCTGGCCTTTGATATGCAACCCGGTGCAGGTCTGTGGGCAATTAGGAGATGTTCTTTAGAGATTGCAGCATGGCTGCTACATGCTAGCTAAGGGGATTGACGATGATTTTTTTTTTTCTTTTAATGCCACACAGAATCAGTGTTTGGTGATACAGCAAAGCCTGGCTAAACAGATGACTGGAAAGGGCGAGTGTGGGAGTGGGTGGCAGTGTGTGCGGATTTCCTGCCATGCTTAAGGCTTTCCCAAGGGAGGAATGGAAAGCAGAACAGGCCGAACGTTTCCTCCAGAGCCGCGTTTCCTTAATGCTTCATCAACTTGATGTTGCTTTGTCCATAACCAAAAAAAAAATAAAAAATGAAAACGATTCTGTGTTCAAGCCAACACACAGTCTGATTAAGTCTTATTTAATCACCTGATGATACTAAAATGATAGAATCCAGTGCACCCTGTTCTCAAATAGAATAAAGATAATCAGATAACATGCTGTACTACTGAACTCTCACATATCAGATCAGAAGCTCGGACAGTAGTTCTGTTTACACTGTAATTCAGATCACAGGTTAATGTTAATTTAATTCACCCGTAATACAACTCAGTAACAACTCGTAATACGACACAGGGAAACGTCGTGATCTACAAGATCCAAAGCTGATGATTTGCAGATTTAATGCATTTTTATGTCACAAAGAAAAACTTCATTAATCATAATAATAATAATCATGAAATCATGAAGCTTTCTAAGAAAGGGTTTATTTATTGTTTTAGAAGAAGTTTACAGGGTCGGTGCTTTGTAATATGTTTTCTACTATGAAAAAGCCTTCAAAATTTTGTATTTTTATAACAATTTTTTGTAACTTTAAAAGAACAGCAAATATGATGGGTGTTCAAGGCAACCAGGACTTGTGATGAAATTTCTGGTGAACGAAGGCATAAAAGAATTTACTGAATACTTCAAGCACAGGATGGTCTTAGCTACAGTATGGTATTAGCTACAGTAAAACATTTGAATGGTGCAAACGTTTTTAAGATACGTTATGACCATATATCGATACGTTAATGATGATCCCAGCTGAGGTGGCTCAGAGCCCACTGCAGTTGTTCCAGTGACTATTCAGCGAGTGGAACACCTGATCCTTAAAAAAAAATCGACGGACAACTAGTTCCTGACATATCTGTGGGAACTGTACACACAATTATTTACCAATTCAACTCGCACATTTCAGGAACTCGACTGAGATTTATTGTTACATCCAACCTATAGTCCATGTTGGGACACTAAAGAAGTTCCTGGGAGGCCAGCGTTTCAGAGATCATCGCTCTCAATTTTCTACCTTGATGGTATCCAAGCACCAGGGAAACCCTGGGATAAGTGCATTAGTTTCGCAGGGGATTATATAGAGAAATAAAGGGTGTTTTACTCTCATAACTGTGTTCACAATCAAAAGTCCTGGTTTGACTTAAAGGTAATACATATTTTTGTCACTGTCTGATTTCATTCATTCATTTATTCATGTTCAGGAGGCTCTTTATCCTGGCCAGGCTTGCTGTGGCTCCTGGGAACGCTGGGCGTGAGGACGGAATGCACCCTGGATCGGAGCCCCTGCCCATCACAGGGAACCAAACACACTCGCACATTTGCTCCTAGGGGCAATTTAGTGGGGAATGCTATTGGAACCCAGGAGGAACCTGGAGAACCAACATAGAAAGCAAATAGATTTGTTATTATTAAAGAAAAATGTTCTCAGGTTAAACCTGTCCTTAGGTTATTACTTTAGGAGCTAATATAGTAATTCATGCTGATTTTTCCCACCAGTGAAAAACCCCTTAGACTGCCAGAATCAGATTTCTTCTTCCTGTGAAATGTTTTTAGAGCATTTCCAGAGGAGTATAATTGCAAAACCTTGCTAGGTACGCTAGAAAGTATTTTTTTCCCCCAAAGTATCCCAACCTTGGTGTTAATCTGTCATCTTCATTTCTTACATTCTGACCTCTGATTAATGGTCATAACAGTTCACATTAAAAACGTTTTCCAAACATGTTGAGCATACATGATCAAAATTATTTTTTATTTTTTTTATGTACACTAAAGAACATACCTCTCCACTATCTGAATGATGCTTTTTTTCTGGTCCTGTGTATATGACTGATTTTTTTTTTTTTATTGATGGATGACCTACCCTGAAAAATAGCAAGTATCTTTTACAGGGGTCATTTGAACTTTAAATACAATCATGCTGCTTTCACAGATTCCTTTTTTCTTTCCTTGGAGTCAAGCCTCTATAGGAGTTCTACGACATTAGCACTTTCACCTTCCCTGTAGCTGATTCTGAGGAGAGAGAGTGAGAGAGATGTTTTTTATTGCATTTTTGAGGGCTGCTAAGGTTTCAACGTTGCAACAGGCTGTGGAAAGAATTTCTCAATTGTTGACAGTTCTTGGTGTTTCTAAAATGATGAAAATGTATCTAGATGTTTGAGGGTAAAAATTAGGACGTAAACACTAGAGAGTACCAATGGCCCGCTCACGTGCAGAATCTGACGCCTGCTCCAATATTTGGGCAGCCCCTACTTTTGCCTTACTTAATTTCATTCGGCAGGATTAAATGTAACTAGAAATGAATTATAAAATCATAAATTGATTCTTAGACACTCAACATAACACAGAACCAAAGCAAGACTATAGACAAGAACCTGTATTTTAGATAACAAACCAGACATGACATAAAAGAACTTAAGTAGGGTTCTTACCAAGATAAAACAATATACAGGCGAAAGTGATCATGTGACTTGCTGGGGCTGCTGGGTAATGTAGTTTATTGCCACTTTGGGGCTACCAAGACATTACATACACCGATGAACCGTAACATTATACAAAGAACATTAAACCCACCTAGCTTTTGGGTTCCTCTTGTACCATTGAGGCAGCTCTGGCAAGTGGAATAGGGTCTGGTTTCTATAATAAATATTGCCCTTAAAGTTTTTTGAGTGTATTTACAGCCCATAATATATATTTCAGGAGACAATACTGTCAATATCATGCAAGAAAAAAGGTCAGACTTACAGATACAGGTCTCCTCACATGTCTAACTCTTCAGTTAGATTAGCATTTACAATAATCAGCATGTATATAAAATCATTAACATTAAAATCACCTAGGTTTTAGGTTCCTTTTGTGCCTCCAGGACAGCTCTGGCCCCTTGGGGTGTGGTTCAGCAGGGCCTCTGGGCGGTGTGCTGTGGTGTCAGACACCAGGATATTGGCAGCAGATATTTTAGGTGCTGTGGGTTGAAGGGTGGGACCTCTGTGAATCGAACTTGTTTAATCGGCGGATCCTATGGGTGCTCAATCAGACTGGGATCTGGAGAGTTTGGAGACCAGGTCTGCATCGTTGGGCTTTTTGCTTGCTGTGTCCGGTGGACTGTGGTGCACTTGCTGTGGTGTTCTAGTGCCTGTCTATTATGGTCAGCATTCATTTTTCTAGCTGATGCATGTGCTTTTCTGTGGGTTTGGATTGGACAGACTGGCTTTTGGTCCCGACAGGCCTGCGTGAGATTTGGGTGCCCATGAACCTATGACTAGTTTGGTAGTGTATAGATGGTGATCAATGTTGTTCACTTCAATTGGCATTGGCATTGATGTTATTGCTGAAGGGTGTTTATTTAAACAATCTGTTTAGTCTTACTGCATTGGTAGATAGTTTTACCTTCTTGAAACTTTTTTAAAAGAAGAAAAATGATATTCAGGGCAGGAAGGCAATTGCAGTTGATAACTACTAAGAAAAAAAAAACACCTTTGTACAAGTAGTAAAAGTGCTACTACTACCGGTATGCTAACCAGTACATACTGGTATGTACTGGTTAGCAATGTCACCTCACACCTCTGGATTGGGGCTACAAACCTTGCCTCTTGTCTTTGTGCATGGTGTTTGCATATTTTCCCCATGCTTGGTGGGTTTCCTCTGGTTACCTCGTACAGTCAAAAAGACATGGAGTGTAGGTTGATTGATGTTTATAAATCATTGATAGTGTATGAGCGTGCATGGTGCTTGTGTCATGCAATATCTAGTATATTAGGTATACCATGAATTATGGCCTAAGTTTCCTGCAATAAGCTTCAGGCTACCCGTTATCATACACAGGATAAGTGCTAAAGATAATGGATGAATGATTTAACAATTTAATACAATATGTCCCAAAGTGAAATACTTTTAATGTGTGTGCATGTGTGTCCTGATTTTGGAGTTAATTCCTGAAACTTGAACAAACACACTGAACAAAATAACAATCACTCTGTTATTTTTTTTTATTACTTTTGAAATGCAGTTCCTGGCATTTCCTCCGGAGATAAGACTCTTAATTTTCTCTTAGAGAAAAGTGGATGGCCACTAATTTTTCAGCGTATATTTTTTTTTAACAACAGCAGTTTGGAAATCCTGGAGAGTGCATTCCTTTGGGCAAGTGAAGATTAATTAACAGGCGGAGGTAAGCTTTGTTGCAAGTCAGTGAAGTGAGACGAGTGGATTTGAAGACAAATAATACATGACTACAAATATAGACTGATTGTATTTTTTTTTTCAGTTCAGGGAGGTTTATGCGATTTTTTTTTTAATACAGTTACAAGCTTGTCAAAAAGAAAAAAGAAATCTGTATTTTTTTCTTCTTCTCTACTTTAATCCTTATGAGTCCGAGCAGGAGATCACGTACATGCTTTCTGAAAGCCAAGTAGAGCTTCTGACCCCAAAAATGGGAACGTTTACGTTATATTTTCTTTTCATTAAATCTACAGGATGTGGGTTATTCAGGAGTGCAATAACATACTCCTGTGAAAGATTAAGGTTGTCAAAACCTGCTGCTTTTGAGCATCTGCTTCTGCATCAGATTCACTGCTTCATGAAAGGATATGTATTTGTGATCTTACGATTATGTTTGTGGCAACATTATTATTTTTCTTATTACTGATCATGCTATTGTTGTCATGATGGTTGTCCCTTTAGGCAGAGAGATTTTCTGCTTCAATATTTGTGGTATTACTGTAGTTCTGTAAGAGTTTTGGGATTTTTAAATGAAGATTTTCAGCTTGGATGGATAAAGCAGCACTTGAGCTGAATTCTAACAAATAATCAGTCCATTAAAAGAAGTACAATTCTGGCAATATGGTGTGTGTTTATTCTCAATCTCTGTCATATAAAGCTAGACATACTGTATGTTGTAGAGAGAAAAGCATGGAATGCACAGAGGTTCTATATTTACATGTCAACTGGGTTTTAATATATATATATATTTTTTTTACTGCATACCTATCAGTGATATTTTCTAATCATTTCCACTATACAGTGTGTTCTAGGGCTCTGTTGGGGTACGAAGCTGAAGAGCAGTGCTGGTTTCAATTAGCATGCCAGTCTGAAAGGCATGTCCGGCTGACACAGCTTTTACAAGTGGCTAAGCGCAGAGCTGATAGAAGCCTTAGACAGTATTCATCTTTCAGACACGGGCAGGGTGAGAAGAAAGACAAGGGGGGAAATAATAGAACAAATTGTGAGAGTGTGATATAGACAACAGAAGTCATCCAGTTCGATAATATTTCAATGGTACAAAGCATTTAGGTGATTAGAAACAGCTCAGGGGTGTTTGTAAAGTGTGCAGTAGACATTTTCACTCCTAGCCTATCATTCTCAGGCCTGTTTTTTGTCCTTACTTTGCCTTATAAATTATAAATTATCTTGCTGGATATTGCAAAACAAAGAACAGATCTGTTGTTAACTCAGCAACTCATTATCATTTATACATTTATTTTTAATAACTTATTCTTCATCAGTTATTTAGGTATTTTTTCAAAATTGTAATCCGTTATTTAGACGATTTATGTAATCTGTGTGCCAGACAGCAGTGAAGTGTAAACTGTTCTTGTGTGTGTGTGTGTAAAAGTCAGCCTACAGGCCCCGCCCACAATAACCTGCCCCCTCTGTTATTCCTGCTGTTATACCCCTGAATGTAATCACAGCGCCAAAACTCGCAGTGAATCATGAACTATACTTACGGCCACCGCGCGAAACCGTGTGTGTGAAATAAGGATATTAGTAGTTAACAGATTATGGGCCAAACTTCACTGAGTGATGATGGTAGAATAATTATAAAGGTCTTGCATAAAACAACATGCAGGTGGAATCACAATGGAGTTTTCATTTTCTGCAACGAGAAAGTACTCGAACTAGTTACTTTTATCAGAAAGTAACGCTGTAATATAACTGATCACTTTTTAATGACAGTAATTTTGTAATGTAATTAGTTACTTTAAAAAGTAACGTCCCCCAACACTGGCCAACAGCCTGCACGCACAATCACAGGAAGCACTGACCTTCCTACAGTAAGTTAGTGTGCCAAAAGACATCGTCCTGTGTACATCGGGAGCTGTGCAACTGGTGCTCTGCTGACCATGTGCATTACCACATTTTCAGTTTTATCATGGATAGAAGGCTAGAACAACAAGCAAAAGTGAAATTCTGTGTGACACTGGGCAAATCTGCCACAGAGACCTTTGACACAATTCGGCAAGTTAATTCGAGCTGTTCACACCTTCTTCAAGAGCGGAGGAACATTACTGGAACATCAGGTAGACCTTTCACCAGCTCAACCCCCGAAAACGGCAAAGCCATTCAGCAGCTTGTGCATGATGATTGCCGGAGAACAATCCACAACATTGCTGCCATTGTCTGAACATGTGTGATTTGAACATGCGTTCCCAGGCCGCTGACCCAGGAACAGAAGTCTGCCAAGAACTATGTCAGCGTGCCTTGGATAACCCATTCTTCATGTCGGGGTACTTGGGTGTATGGGTACGACCCTGAGACAACGCAAGTGTTGCTTTGTCACAGTACAGTAGAGAAGCCCATGATCTCCATGACTGAAAAACTTGAGGCAGGTCTGCAGTTTTTAGCTAAAATAGTAACATTTATGATGTCATTAATCTTGAAAGTTTAGTTTCAAATTCAAATGCTAATGCTGTTATTGTTGTTTTTAAACAACAATTATTTTAAACAACAACTAGTTTCATGTTCTCCAGCAACAGAAGTGGTATGCTTCCACGGCTGATTAAAGACTTTTGTCCAAAGTAGTATGTTTTAATGGAAACTCTGAGTGCTACACTACAATTTTTACTACCCCTTGACAGTAGTTGAGTTTTTTTTTTTTTTTTTAAGGATTGTTACCTCTTTATTTATAAGACAATTTGGCATGCAGATGTGCTTTAGCCAGCAAAACCTCACACACATGCTAAAAACCTTTATTAGGTGTTCAATTTTAATTGGCCATGTGCCAATTTCTGTTTTTAAGCAGTAAAGACTATGCACATGTACAGTAATCTTTATGTAACGGGCATGAAAGAGGGGGGAAAATAGTTGTGATGCCTGTTATTTATATTAAAAAATAATTGAAAAGAAATAAACTGATTAAAGGAAAATTATTTGTGAGATCAGCTGTGACGAATTAAGTCAAAATTACAGCATGGAGATTAATCACTGTTTAATGACCGCTATTCTGCTCAGGATTAGTGACATAGTGCTTCATGGACTTAATTTACAGCTTAGGTAATCGAACGTGACAAGAAAATCATTCACAAAATGCAAACTCCTTTCATTGCTTATTGCGATTTGACTTTATCTGACTTGAGTCAGATAAACTGTTTCATACTTAGTTCTGGATTTTTCAAATAACAAGCATGTTTATGGCAGAATACAAATTGGCCCCCTGCTGTCAATTAAATACACTGCCTTTTCATAAAACAAAATGGAGAAAGATGAGTCTCTCAATGGCTGTGTGCAAAAGGCAGAAGGAGCTTTTCATTCCGGTTCTGGCACCACTGCCAGCCATGGAGGGTCTCAAAAGAAGCAGTGAAGAAGTCCAAGTCCTCAATATGCTCTTCACATTTTCCCAGGCAAAAAGAATCCCATGCTGTTGTAGTTTGGTTCATTTGGACCATTGGTCAGGGACTTTATACATCACTGAGCGTAATGACTGCAGGTTACTGTCGGTCATTTGAAGCAACAAGGACACTGGGAATGTTATTTAGAGACGCAGAACCAAGACTCAATTGCTAATTTGTCCCAGAGCTCATTAATCCCACCAGATGCTAAAAAACAAACAAACTAGTTTTTATTTTTTATGTTTACCTGAATGGGTTTTGATTTAAACATGAGCCTTGACTTTGGCAGTTTCCTAAAAGAACCATGCTAGTAGATGAGTTGATTAGTTTCATCTATTTGCTCTAATTGCTTAAAAGTGGATTATACAGTATACACTTCAAAAGCAAGATTTTACTGACTGTTGGCACTTAATTAAGGACAAATGATCCATCAAATACCTACATCTTATGTCACAAGTCCAACAGAGGTCCCCTTGAGTGGGATAACCGCCCTCTTCCAGTTCATGCACTGTAACTTACCAGGTCCTCATTCTGACATTGTATAAAAATTGTGATTTTCACGGGCATATTGTAAAGTCTTTCTTCCGTTGCTTGTTCTAAATTTTCACCCCACGTGTTTATGTTAGTCTATCTCTTAACATTTGGAAATTGGGCCATTTTTGTTATTATGGTTAATTTTGAAGCCTATTATATGGTTAATTTTGAAGCTCCTTGTATTGTAATTTTATGCTTATATTGCTTGCATCTCTGCATTTGTATTACCAATAACATCTCGTGCTTAGCATAGCACTTGAAGTGTGCCCATTAGTGCTCTTTGTTGCATCCTAATCACACATCCTAATGGGTCTCTAAATGAGTACTTTATCGAAAATGAAGATTTGATTAAACAGTTATAGTAAGCTGAGGGTTGCCTTACTGTTCATATTATACAGTAATATTATCAACTATACATTGTGTGCTACGTGTGTCAAATTAGCTATCCCGATTACCTTTTTTACAGTTAGAAAGTAGAGGTTTGGTTACAATTTTAAATATCCCCTGAACCAATTTAAAACGTATTATTTATAAATAAAGTTTAACCAAATATCTTAATACAGATTGGTTAAATGCCTGACCAGGTCCCTGGCAAACTACACATTTAATTTGTTTGCTTCCTAAATCATCAGAGACAGTCCTGATTTTTTGGATAGACTTCAATCTACAGCAAGTAGACTCTGCAGGTCTTTTCCAGTGACCCACTTTTGAGGAGGGAAGATACCCATCTTTAGGTCTGCCTGGAAATGTGTCTTTGAAGGCCAGTGTGCTTAACTTTGAAGTGCCTGTACTAGTTTATCTTACAAGTCTCCATCAAATGCAATGGCTCTTAAAGATTAATAGTTAGAATGAAGGACAATGCAACACCATCACATCTTTTTTGATAGAATTAGACACAATTCCAATCTTTTTTTTATCTTTTTCGTCAAGCCTTGAAATGGCTTGAATTTTAAAGCTGCAATTGTTTGGGCTTTTCCTGCAGATCTTTATCATTTGTAAGCATCAAAAAGAAACCTCTTTCCGGAGAAGTTTCATTCTCATTCTTTTTCATAAAAAAAAAAAAGAAAAAAATCTTTGATAGTATTCCAGCCCTTCACAAGGCACTATTCACATATACACTCACACCTAGTGGCACCTTGTTGTCACTGATACGCCTACCTATTTTTGAAGAACCTAGAGAATCAGTGCAGACATGGGGAGAACATGTGAAATGCCGCATAGCGAGTTTAGAAACAAATCAGGGACGTTAATGTTACCCGTATTACCACGGTTCTGCTCTATATAGAAAATCTCTTTTATGCTTTGATGGCAAGCTGTCACCGTGACACAACCAGCTAAGCCACACTTATATAATGACTACACACAATTTGTTAATTTATAGCAACTTGTAGCTTAATTTGTAAAACCTGGACCTGCGTTTTACTCCTTCGTACCATTCAATGCATTTTTCTTAGGACCACCACTTATTCTGTTGAGTCAAAAAAAAAATCAGTACCCAGAGGAAACCCAGCAAGCACGGGGAGAACATGCAAACTCCATGCACAGAGACCCCAAAATGGGAATCAAAACCAAGACCCGTGAGGTGCAAGGCGACAGCGATAACTACTAAGTCACTGTGCCACCTACCTTTATTTCATGGTAACATTAAAATGACTATTGCAATAATGCAATACATTATTTAAACCAAAGCTCTGAGAAGAGTAGAGTATCCAAGGTGTTGGTAGAGACATTGTTAATCAGAACATCAGTTGGAATGGTGTGGCCTATATTTAGAGAGAGAGAGAGAGAGAGAGACAATTCTCTTATTATGAGGTGGTATCAAAAAATGTAGATATTTGTGCACCGCAATCACTTTCACTGGTCACTTTCTGTCCGACTTATGTACAACTAGACTTGATTTCCAGTCTTCTTAAGTGTAGCCAAAGTTAAACTTATGTAAGTGTTTTATGACTCACATCTTTAATTCCATAGAATCTACTTTTCCATTTCTTGTTGAAGAGCAGGATCAGGGCCCTTAACCTGCTAAGTGACCTTTGTGTAAACTCGGTGTTGTACTGTAGTCTCAGCGTCCTCGGTTGTTTTAGAAATGCATCAGCAGGCCTTAAAAGCTTCATGAAGTATCTGAACGATGCTGCATGAGTCTAGTTTTGGACTAGAAATATCGGGCTCGTTTCTGTTTGCGTGAGCTTCAGAGCACTTCTGACAGGTGCATGTTTTATTTCATCACTCACTGACACAGAGGACATGAGCGCACGTCCGCTTTGGCAGACAGAGACGCTGAGGAGGAGAGCTTCAGCGTCAGAGAGTTCACGTCAAATCCTGTCTCACCTCATGTTTTCATTGGCCGGCTTACATAACCAATCATAATATTTTCAGCTCTGAGGAACAAAGTTCTCTGAGAACCAACATTAATAATAACTGTAGAATTACTCAACATGCATACTTTATTATTCAAAGGCTTATATTTACAAAGGCTGTACTGATTTACAGGGTTGGACACTGAAGATTGAAGACTGGAAACACATCTCCTGATTCCTGCTCTTGGCTGACAGGAGTGGAACTTGAACTTGTAGTTTTATTTTGGTTTGACATTCTGTTCATACTGAGATGCTTTCCTGCTTACGACTGTTGGGAAGAGTCATTATTTGAGTTACCCTAGCCATTTCCATTGCCATTCGTCTCTAACATCTCTTATTATCGAGGCGCTTCCACCCACAGAACTGATGTTCACTTCTGTGTAAACCTTAGGAATTGTTGTGTTTTCTGTGTTTGCACAGAACCAACCAACAACACCTTGCAACAACCATGCCACTGTCAAAACCAATGAGATCATATTTTCCCTCTTTTTGATATTTAATGGGAATAAAATCAGAATCTTGTGACTAGTAGCTGCAAGATTCTATACAATGCACTGCTGCAACACGATTGCCAGATTGGATATGGGCATACATTTCTAAAGAGCGTATTACATCATATTTGTAGTTAACTGCGCTGCGAGCATAAATATTGGCACCTACATTACAAAATTACTGTCATTAAAAAGTAATCAGTTACATTACAGCGTTACCTTTTAATAAAAGTAACTAGTAAGAGTACTTTTCCATTGCAGAAAATAAATACTTCTTTGTGATTCCTCATGCATGTTGTTTTAGTAAAGACCTTTATAATTATTCTACCATCATCAGTCAGCGAAGTTTGGCCCATAACGGCAACTAACTAACAGCAGGAATAACAGAGGGGGGC
>JAOVVB010000035.1:9546887-9567955 GCA_028570985.1 Heterobranchus longifilis
GCCAGGAAAATTTTAAAAAAAAAAAAAAAGGTGGTATCTGCATCTAAGAGAGAGATTGCTGGAGTTCTACAAAGCAGCTAAAATACAAACAAATTCATTAAATAAGATTTAGATTGAACAAACTTCTCTCAAAACACATGTTCAAAATGAGACACACACTGAGTGGCTAGCACTGTGGCCTCCACATCTCCAGGGTCAAGGGGTTGATTGGAGTTTGCATGTTCCTCCTGTGCTTGGTTGGTTTCCTCTGGGTGCTCTGGTTTCCTCCCACAGTCCAAAGACCTGTAGAGTAGGCTAACACCCTGTAATGGATTGGCGCCCCATCCATGGTGTACCCTGACTTGCGCCCCACGTTCCCTGGGATAGGCTCCAGGTCTCCTGTGAGCCTTTCCCAGTACAGGATAAGTGGTATGAGTGAGTGAGAGACTGTAAAGCAACCAGATAAATGATTTTAATGCCTTCAGACTAAATTGGTAAACAAATTTGCATTCATGACACTGTTATGAAACTCAATATACTGTACACTGTCTATAAAGTTCGTCACGTGAGAGCACAATGTTAAAAGGTCGACGTTCTTTGCCGGTTATTTATTTTCTCAGGTTCCCATGGGTTATAGCAGATGACTGGGTCTGAATATATCTGATATGGCACAGGTTTTTACTCCACATGCCCTTCCTGTAGCAACCCTCGCTAATTTATCCAGACTTGTGACTCGCACAACTTATCACTGGCTGGGGTTGGTTCCCTGACCAGGCATTGAACCCAGGCCTCGGTGATGAAAGCACGGCATGCTAGTCACTGGTCCACCAAGAAACACAAATAATTCTAAAAGTAATGAAGCAAAAAAAAAAAAAAAAAAAAAAATCCTTCCTTCCAAATTTATATTTACGAAAGGCTTTTATACTAAGCAGTCCTTATGTTGTATTGTGTATACTGTATAAGCCTGTCATATATATTGTACATATACGCCTTTCATGTATATAAGCGTTACATTAAATTCATAATAAGAATAAATACAAATAATACAAGATGGAAATAAATTAACGATTCAAATTAATCAAATACGATAAATTTCTCCTGCCTAAACCAACACAAATGATCCAAGGTCATGTGATGAAGCAAAACCACCAAATACTGTATGCGCCAGTTTCTGCAGCAGCGAGACTTTTGTTTGGAGGGAAATGATGCTTTTCAACAGTCACAGCTATTTATATTCAGGAGCTGGAAGTATGGGGAATCTGCAAGGCAATTACAACAGGAAGTGACCCATGTCCGTGTTTACAGTTCCCGAAGCAAGGCGGAGAGGAGTACATTGTGCAACAAATGAGTCAAAACAACCCCCTGCGTAACAAGTGTGCAAAATCTCTATATTCCACCACCCGTGAAATTGGGGAGGAAGGGATGAGAATGCAGGGTTCACAGTTTAAGAGTTGTATTCCTAATATTTTATTTTTTTAAGTTGTATTTTTAACCAAAAAAAAGCCTCCAAAACTTTATTAGGAAAGAAAGCATACATCTGCTTTTGATCACAGTCGCCGAGATATCGTCCCCTGTGCCACGCTTATGTAATGTGGTTCGTTGTGGGTGGTTTCATACTTGCGACTGCAATTGATGGTTACCAGTTAAACATTTTATTCGTAATTAGCTAAATATTTACAAATGATGTCATTATGCACCGAAGTCAAGGCCAGTTTCTGATCCGGCTTTGATCAGGCAACGAGTTAATCAATTAGTGTTGGCTTTATGCAATAAATAAACAAAAATAAAATAAGAAAAAAAAAACAGTTATTATCGTGCAGTTAGACCATAAGTTTACAAACCGCCATCAGAATTAGGCCATCAGCGTTGGCCCTCGACATCATCGAAAGCTCATTCTGAGAAAGTCCAAAATGCTCCATGGGCCAAACGATGGCTAGAACACTTCAGACACTTTCTCATTCAAGCATGGCTATAAAGCCAGTGGGTCAAACAAACAGTAACACCACTGGGTGACTAGAAGAACTTGCCAAGCTGTTAAACAGAAACAGATGGAACAGGGAGTCCAACAAAGGAACATATAATTAGGAAAATGGCTGTATGAGAAACAGCAGCTCAGACTGGACATGATGCAAAAAAATTAGAGTTATTAATCATTAATTATTAATATTATTCACTTATATATATATGCAACAATATGCATATACACTAGGTGTTTCCACTGTAATATCTTCCTTATAAATGGAGTGGTTTAAGAGCTGCTATATAGGTTTTTAGGCACACTTGTACGGTTGCCATTTGTAATGGTAATGCCAGTAAAGTTGACGTGAGTGGCTATGGTAGACTGACGACCGTTTTTAAGCAATGTACTCAATTTTACTAGTTATATTTCCATCACTGCCAGGAAAAATATGCATTTACTAATGTTGCTTTTCACAACACTTTTCCTGTACTCTTGATTCACAAATTATTGGCACAGCGGCCAATAATAGCGCACGCAGAGATCTAAATTACCGATCGTGCTTAACAGAGTTGTTTCCTCCATTAACGGCTGTACGCTCTATGAACCTCTTACTCGAATCATCACCATCAATCATGGCAGTGAGAATATCCTTAAAGCAAGTTGATGAAAGGATGTACTCTTTAGCTGCTTGCGTTTGAGCACAACTGAATCATTCAGTGACAATAAAACGTCTCGGCCTCTTAAAGAAGGCAAATTCAAAGCACATGGACTTAAATGCGAAAAACGGGGCTTTGCACAGTCCACTGTATTATAAGATGAAATTATGGTGAACCGATACAAACAATGAAAATAGCATAGCTGATGTGGTGTAGTTGATCTTCCTGTGAAAGGAACCAGAAGGATTAAGAGGAGGACATTACTGGTCAAATCATCGAGCCAAAGCCTCAGAGAGAGAAAGAGGAAAAAACAGAACCTCAAAGCAAACCCAAGAAGAGAACGCAGCGATCAGCTTTTCTCCATCCAAATCTGTCTAATTCTCTCCAGAGGTGGAAAGTACTTAAGTAATCTTGCTTTGTTACTCGATATTATAGAGTATCATTTTAAGGGAAGAGTTATACTCATATCTGCACTCATACTCATCCGAGTGTGTTCTACAATCCAACATATACATATTTTTTTTTCTTCTGTGAATTTTACTTTTTTATTAATTAAGCAATAAAGCATTGAAGGGCATGCTGTTTCAGGAAAGTAATCAACATGACAGCCTGACACAAAACAGAGTCACTTGTATCACAATGAAGCTTATTCATGTTCAGCATGAATTTTATTTCATATTATATTTAGGTCTCATCTCAATACAATCTCATGATGATCTCATTTTCAGCAGCATAACTAAACGGTAGAAGTACTAGGGTACTTCCTCTCTGAATTGATCTTATTGTTAATAAAAATTTCTATCACAAAATTAAGGTGCATGCCTAGGTGTGTTTACATAAATTCTAATATTCCACTAATAATAGGAAAAACAGCCCAATCAGAATAAAACTGCATCATGTAAACACATCATTCGGAACAGTCTGTTCTGATCTGGCTTAAACTGAATGAATTTTCAATGGGAATAAGAGGGCGTGTGAGAGGGAACAAGCACGTTTGCCCCATGTGGAGGTAGCATTAGGTGACTTAAAGAGTTTCCGGGAAGGAAATTTTTCTTCCGTTCCTGATCAGTAACTCAGTGAGAACAAAACTCTCAGCTCAGTCTTTACTTTGGACTTTCATCCATTGAGTCCCTGGCTGAGGAAAGACCACTGATTGTTTCACCATTTCACATGTGCTGTAGTAAATCACCGAACCAATCATAGATGAGACTGAATCATTGTTAGCACTCATAACACAGAAGGCAGGATTTGTCAGAAAAGTTGGGAAGCCTAACCAAATTTTAAAGTCAAAGAACAAAAAAACAATCAAGCTTCTTTTTCTGATATATTTCCAGTTACGGCATTTGACAGATCACATTATACATCTGAGCAGTTGAGGGCCTTGTTCAAGGGTGATCATGAGGCTTGAACCTGAGACCTAAAAATCAGAACCATTCTGCCAAACTTATGTCAAACTTCCAGTCTGATTATATGCTTTGAGTATTTATCAGATCATATCAGATCAGTGTCCATGTAAACAGATAAGGTAGAATCTCATCAAAGAGAATTATATTAATCGGATTACGTAATATAATACAGTATACAGTAGCACTGTTTGAAATAGTGCATTATGGGAATTCTATAACACCATTTAGACACAATCCCTATTGGAAGCAGTGCATTATTGGAACACCAGTATGCTTTTGTAAATCAGTATACATTAAATAGCAAACCAGTGTAGTGTTCAGTACAGTAAAATTAAAGTGCATTTTCAGACATTCCCTAACTAGTGCACTAAAGCACTAAGTAAAGATTTCCCTCACTAATAGGTAAGCAATCGGTTCTGCTGTATGTGTTCCTTGTAATGCTATCGCGCGTAGTACCTTACACAAATACGGTTGTTTCCCAGGGTGTTAAAAGTAATGGAAATATTTTCCCATCCTCTTTCTCAGCCTTGTACTCTTCGCAGGTGATCCGTATTTATTTCAACAGACCTCGTTGTTTTTCTCTCAGGAGCTATGTGAGGAACAGTGAACTGAGATAGAAAATGAGAAGGTCTTTGGTAGATAAACATTGGCTGGTTTTGGAGGTCGACATGAGGCTTGACAAACAGGTGTCGGTTTTTCTTTTTCTTTCCACTGAAATTCACTGTAAGCTCATCCTTAGAAAACTTTGTAACATATGAGCGAGTGTACAGTAATTCTGCACAAAATCGCTAGCATTATAGCAGTAATAACAATAATATATCTGTATAAACATGATAAGACTGAACCTGCGGGCATTAGGTCACCAAGCAGACGCTTGGATCTGGCCTCACAGCACTTTATCTGCAAAAAACACTTAAGCAGTGGGTTTCAAGCATGCTCTCATATATCATGCATTGTTATTTCTGTGGCCCAATTGTCATTCTCATGACAGTTATCCGGATTTGACAAATAGTGCTGGAATACAAATGCAAACTTTGTATAAGAAAAAAAGATAAGTGTACTGATAAAAAAATGGCTGTTGCATTACACGCACTGTGGGTAGTGGAGCTGGACTGCAGCTATGGTGCTATGTTATGATGATTTAAATTTTAATTTCTTTGTATTACATGGTGAAATTCGCCACATTACATAACACGATGCTGGACGCTCTTGTTCTCTGCATGGGGATGAAATCATAAACTCAATTAATTAGTTAGGTTAATCGAAGCAGTAAATTGAGTGAACCTAATTAAATTACGATTCTGTCAGAGTAGAAAAATCCATTTTCAATCTAATATTAGCTTACAACATACCACACTGGTTGAGACATGAACAGAAAACAAACATGACTAACACTATATGAAATTAAAAGAGCAATTGCAGCCAACAGAATGGATCAGTTTGGGGTGCTATTTACAAAAAAGAAAAAAAAAAAAAAGAAAATTATAACCGCACCAACTCAATTACCATTGAGTTCTAACATCATGACAGGAACCCCTAACATTGGATAAGCCTTGTGATATAACTGTAATGATGATTCATTGTCGGGACGGGAACGTTGTTTTTAGGAAGTTAGTGTGACTTTGATAAAATGATGTTTTGAACTTTGGGCTCAACATTGGGAATTGAGAATTGAGACCTCCACCCATGTAGGGGGAGTCTGAGAACATGCCTTCTTGCTAGGAGATTTATTTATTTATTTATTCATTTGTTTATTTTTACAAATAGACTGTTTCGCATTAATTCTAAGACGATTTGCATTCATCAATTAGTGCAGCTAAATAGCACAAAACCAATATCCTAATCCATTCCCTATAAATTATGCCTACGCTGCATAACCTCAAAACAATGAAATTTTAACTTTTATTGAAAGCATTTATGCCGATTTACATGCTTTTGCAGAACGCCTGACCACATCCATGATCCCAAAAGTTTACAACAGGGTTTAGAATTCCGATCAGATACTGGGACGGACACAACAGCATACAGCTTGACCTCCTAGTGTTGTAATGTTAATTCTCTCTTTTATTTACTTTCAGAATTATTACTTTGTGGTGCATCTTAGCTCTTATCGACTCCCCTGTAATATGCATTTAAACTGCACCATGTAAAGTTTCGCAGGACAGATCTCAGATGCTAATTTTGTTTTTCCCTCTTTTGGCTGCTTTCCAATTTAATATTTCATTATATCACAGTTGTCTCATATTTTTTTGTGGCACACATTGTTATGTATGCACATTTACTAAAATCAACAACATATTCCTTTGTGGTCTAAGAGTAAGGACACAGAGTTCTCACCACAGTAACTGGAGTTTATATCCCACTCAGGACATCGGTTTGGTATTAATATTGTTTTGAGGCTGTTTTTGCAGCATTGTGTTAGAGGAAATTGTTTAATGTTATCCTATTGTCATGCAGTCAATGGTGTTCCAACATCATTTCATCAAAGTAATTCAAACTTTTAAAAACAACTTAATGCTAATGCTGTCCCACTGTCCCAATTTAACGTTGGCAAATTACTGACCACAATTTTTTGACGACCAAAGATTCCTTCTGGTTAAGAAGGAACAATACTTAGGGACTGATCTGTGTGATGACACGAAGTCAATTATTCCTCTGACAGCACAGCTTTATTATTTTGAACCCACAGCAATTTGTCTGTTATTCTTTTAGATTTATTAAAATAACAACCTTTTATCCAACTGCTTATTCCTAAAGAGGAAAACATGATTGAGACTGGAGACTCCTTCCTTTTTGACTAGCTAGCTAGTCAAGCTTGTATTGTATTTCTGAAAATCTGATACAGTATATTGATATGTTTGGAGACAGGAGAGAGTGCTGTGTAACAATCTTTAGGCCACTGTATACGCTGGCACAGTTAGATAAGGTCTGTGATAGCAGATAATTTGATGAAGCAACAGCTGGATAGTTGCTGACATCTGGATCGATAAGCCAGAAGAATTCCCATGGCGTTCTGAAGAGCTCTGATTGGTCAAAAAATGGAATTTAAAAAAAGCTTGTTAGCGTGATATGCATCATGATCAATTAGAGGAGGAGAGTCAGGCTACTGAGTGGTTTATACAACCGTGAAAAATTTGACCAAGATTTTTGCACCTATTAATTTTTTGAGTTAATAATGCTACATTAAGCAAGCATTTGTCCACTTTTAAAAGAAATTAAGTGCTAACCAAACAATGTTATGTTGACGATTGGTCCCAGACTCCATTTCCAAGCATGTAGTTCACCAGTCACATGGTCCTGATTACATTCTCATGAGTTTGTTCATTTATAAACTGTAGCTGCATTCCATTTTAAAGTCTACTTTACAGGGTGCTCCCTACTCCCTGCTCCATTTGCAGGGAATATCGGTAAAGAGAACTTCCCTCTACAAAATTCCACCATTCGGAACACTGTGTGAACTCAACAGCGAACAAAAGCGTTATCACGGTAATATAAGCACCTCGGATACCTGTTGCTGCTGCTGTGAAAATTTCACACTACGGACATTAAATATTAAATATTTATTGAAACTGATACCATTATAAAACATATACTATTGAAATGTGTATAACTTGTAAATAAATTACTGATTCATTTACAAAATGTACAACAATTTATTTATTTTTCTTTTTACAGATTACTAGCCTATATAATACTATACATTTCTTGATTAAATAAAAAATAATAATTATTGTGTCCTATTAACATGATGTTATCGATATTAATGATAATAAATATATAAATCCTTTTTGAAGCTTTATTTTTTTTCATGCTCCAGTGAGATGACAATAACTGATGGGAAATTTTTCTTTCCCTTTTCCAGTGAAGTGAAGACCCATTGTTCAGTTGTTCACGACACTGTTCTGTGTTCCCTTTGAACTGAACATTTCCAATCCCTGCGGTTTTGGAATCACACATAACATGGCTGAACACCCTGAGAAGGATATTTTGCCCTATACTTTCTATTAGCCCTGTTAGCTTGATGATTAGCATTAGTATTAGCCTATAGTTTAAATTAAATTATAGTTTTCATGTACTGTATCTGTTTGGATTTCATGTTTGCGTTTTATGATAAAAAAAAGTATTTATAATTTTTTGATTTATGGTAAAATCCTCTTTTCTGTTTTGTGGACACAAATATTAATTACAGTTTGGTGAACTGGAAATTATTAGAGTTTTTAAAAAGGCATAATCGTGTCATAGATTTCAAGAATAAAAACAGACACCTCTATTTGTTACATTCATTTTATTTTTGTAATTATGTATTTTTAGATGGATGGATGGATGGATAGATCGAAGTACCAAAGTTCTAAAATACAGTGTTCTTATTGCTCCATGCTTCAGATTAGAACACCAACTCCCAGAATTCCAGGGTTGTTTTCTAGGTCTTGTTGACTGCCCTGATTTGCCCATTCACTGAATTGTCAATATCAGTGGCCAGAGTTGGTTAGAAATTAAAATCAACATGTTGAGCTGTTGTAGCGTCTTCTAACATCATCTTTGAACTTGTACATAATGTATAGGCAAAATCAGGCAGAATATAATCAGCTGCCTTTTTTTTTTTACCTCCATGTCTTTCAGAGAGTCTCAGAAGTCTGCAGCCCAGTCACAGATAAACACACCCCGTCACACTGCAGTGTGTGTTTATTTTCTGTTGGTCCAATGGTGAGGCAGTGCTGACGTGTGTGACATGGGTGTGTGAAAGCATGTGGTGTGAGTGTTGATGCTTCAGCCGCGTGGTCCGGATCAACGGTAATGCAAGTGCGTGCATGTGCGTGTGTATGTGTATATACACTCATGCTCATATTTGCGCACCTCTTATTTGATACAGGAAATATTACAAAATCACCAAGAAAGCCACGTGTATGACTTTTCACATCTTCTCAAACTTTTTCTACCAAACTCTACACTTCTATATTCTTTGGTCGCCCAGTTTTAGGAACTAAAATAACACGGCATTAAAAGGAAATCTAATAGGAAAACTTGTTTACAGTTTATCAACCATCAAAACCAGTCTTTCAAACCTGGCTCATGTGCTTGTTCCATATTCGGGGTCTTTTAACAAGCTCGGAGGAGCAATTAAAACGTTTGTTTAGCCACTCGAGATTTAACTACAACAGGCCAGTAGGTTTAATAACGAAAAAAAAATGTTTTCCTGTCATAAAGCCAGGCGTTATAAGACCTCCTTTGCTTGTTTTTCTTTAATTTAAAAGACTGTGCATTTTTATGACTGCCACTAGCCCCGGCTCCTTTTGTGTTTTAATGGAATGGAAGGGATAGCGAGGACGTGTTTTTGAAGACGGGTGAAGATGTTTGGAGAGTGTATGTGTGTGTGTGTGTGTGTGTGTGTGTGTGTGGCTGAAAGACCATGTCAGCACAAGCAATTTCATGACTAACTTTCTGCAGAGCAAGCAAATGGAAAACACGTTTCAATGGAAAAATTTCCACACACACACACACACACACACACACACACACACACACACACACACACACACACAGAAGTCAAAAGTAAAAAAGAAGAGAGTAGCCCCTGGAGAAGAGGGGATGTGACAGCAGTTATCGACCTTCATTCCAATGAAGCTGTCTAGTAACACTTAACCATGAGTGTGAATCATCAGAGTGCTTCCCATGGAATGAATGTGGCCTTTTATTACGGCCAGAGAGAAATTTCATGTCCGTGTCATTCGGGCATGAGCATGTGCACATCTCTTCTATCGGAAGGAGACGCTGGAGTCACATCACGTCCCGGCAGCTCGGTGTTAGGGGTCGAACGTGAGGACGTCACTTGGGGGAATGTAACAAGCTCAGACTTATGAGGTCCTAACAGTTAACTGCTAACACAATTAAAGAGCTGTTATGGATTTGACTAGACTTTTTTTCTGGATGGGAAACGGCTAGCTGTGTCTCACTCACATTTAAATTCACCGTATTTTGCAGACACTTTTAAACCACAAGGACTTAGAGAGATGCTGAAAATCTAAGTATACTCTTAAGCTTAAATGAGTAGGTGTGTGTGTGTGTGTGTGTGTGTTTTCAACTGTCCCTTTAACACTGCAATTCCTAGAAATGCACCAGAATTCCCAGCCCACCCAAAAGAGAAGTCCCTCATCTTACTTACTAAAAAAGCTGGCTCCTCCCTCTTCAGTACTGTTAAGAGCTTTTGTTTCACAAATATATCACAGAAACTCAGACAAAGTCGTCCCCCAAGAAGAGTTCACATCATGCACCCAATGCACTCAACTCTGCAGTGGATAGTGTTTTTTTGCAATTTATTTATGCAATTAAATAATACACCCATACAGTGTGTGTGTGTATATGTGTGTCTGTGTGTATACACACTTGAAAAACATGAAAAATATGCTTCTCTTCTGACGGTCACATGATAGCATCAACTAGGCCTTAAAAGGGCATAGATAACACCTGTTGAAGTGTGTATACATTTTTGTCCCTCTGTATACAAAATACAGAAATGTTAATAACTTCAAGTGTACAGTTTTGGTGGTTGTTGTTAGTCTTTCAGCTGCTCCTATTTTATCCAGGATTGTGATCGGCACTGCATCCAGCGGGTGGGGTTTGAGTGGGAATTGAACCCAAGCCTTCCGAATGGCTGGCGAGAAACCTACCACTGAGACACCAATGCCACTTTGAAGTGGAGACTCCTTCCTTATTTGTTAACTGATCTCCTTCCAGAGAGCACTAGCTATCTAGACAAGCTTGTATTGTATTTCTGGAAATCTTTTTGACTTTGGAGCCAGAAAATCGAGAGACAGTGAGTGCTGTGTAACAATCTTTAGGGCACTGTATATGCTGTAAGCTAAAAGAATTTCCAAGAGCATCCTGAAGAGCTCTGATTGCTCAAAAAATGGAACATGATATGCACTTGTTAACATGATATGCATAATCAATTAGAGAAGGAGAGTTAGGCCACTGAATGGTTCATCCATCTGTGCAAAATTTGACCAAGATACATCCAGTGGCTGGGGTTTGGGGGGAGTTAAACCCAGGCCTTCCACATGGCAAGCAAGAAATCAACTGTACCACTGAGCCACCAATGCCCCTTTGAAGTGTACACTATATTTATTTATTAAATACATACAATTCATTTCTGTCAGTAAAATATATATATAATGTTATATTATATTATGAATTAAAATGCGTCAGTTGTAAAAAATTATGGCTAAAAGTAATACTTTGTGTTTGGAAATTGTGTGGCTTTAGTAAAGAAGGTCTACAAACCTCATTAGCTTTAAGACCTCATTAGCTAGGACTTTGCTTTAAGCTCTTTTATTACTTTAATATAATGATGCAGTCTCATCTATACTTGGCTAGATGCTAGATTTCACACTACATGTGAAATGGAAACAACTTTCATTATGTCCCCTAATGTTACACCAGTATGAGGCAAACAAAAGTGTTTACATGTCTAATATTTATACCCCCCTTTCTTACTATTCCTCTTATTTGTATTGGAATTTCATTACATTCATGCTGGATTGGGCCAGACTCTTCCAACTGAGGTATGATTTACATTATGTAATTTTGGTACATGTAAACACAGCTAGTGTCTCAGCTTTTTTGGAGACAGAGTACCTAGAAGTACAGTATGATGGGTCCATTAATTCCATGCTAAAGGGGTTGAAGGGAACGTATTTGAACATAACATATTTCATAAGTGCCTTCAGCTCCAACTATGGGTGGGACTGGTCCATTTTCTTAATTTTCAATATAGTACGCTAAAATATATTTTTTTCCTTTTTCTTAACCAGGTTTGTCCAAAACCTTATAAAGCATTAGCACTTATGTAAGCATAACCCTCTTGAAATGAGAAGTGGTCCAAGAGAACCTTTGTGAAACCCTCTTTGGATGTACTAGTGAAGATTAAGAATTTACTGTATTTCCTAAAATTGCCATACCATATATGGGCCCTTGAACACTATTTTACCTGCTCTATCCTGATGGAAATGGTCAGACTGTTAAGTTAAACCCTTGAACATGTCCAGTAGTGTTATATAACTGCTAACCATCACTTATGACCTCCAGGTAGAAATGTGTTGTAAAAGCAAAAAATGGTTAAAAAAAAAATACCTTTGAGAATTTATCAAAGCATGTATTAGTGATAAGAAGGTGGGCATCTAAATCCCCAAATGATCCAAACATCCCGGGGATTGACCATAACTCCTTATATCTTAAACATTCCATGTAGAACCTTTTCAGGAATCTAAACTGATAACATTATGAAGAACTCATTATGAACATTATGAAAGAACTTGATAAAAGTACACCCAAGGGTATACTACAGACAAGAAAGCAGTCAAATGAAATCCTGGAACTGCCATCCCACCAAAATTGGACCCCCTGAACAAAACCCCCAACTGCTCTGACAATGGCTAACCATGGCCTCTGACAACTTTTCAAAGCAAAATATGTCAAAGAATACAATGAATGAAAACGGACTTGTTGACAGTTGCCATTCCTTCTGGTTGTGGTGTTGAAGATACCAGCAACACTCTGGGCGAATTGTCAGTACTTCACAGTATAGCTTCACTCCTCTCCTCTTCCTGTTGACCCTATGTCAGGGTCCAAACCCGCTGCTTCCCACGTTGACACAAATACACACAGGCTCATGTGACATCCTGTGGGGAAGTCGGGAACAATAAATGATACACGTACATAGAGACTCAGGAACTCTCAGAACGCCACGTTGTGCTCCAGACAACGCATCCTAGAGCTTCTAAACACCTACAGTAATTCCAATCTCTGAGAACACATTACCAACACAGCTATTTCTCCATCCAAGCACGGGTGTTAATGACAAAGTTCCAAAACAAATGTTTCCAACAGGAACAAACATCATCTTACGAAGCATGTGAACCAAAGGGAAAACCAAAGTTTGGTATGCCATAATTGAAAATGTCATTGCCACTAGTGGGACATTTTTAATGCTTTTTTCACGCCTTTGCTTGCAGTTCATGTGCTGTTGTTCACAGTTTTTGGCCACATCCGACAGAACTTAACTACGTGATGGTTGGGTTGCAGTTAGCACATTGCACAATTCTGCATAATCGTGTTAAATAATAGTGTTGGAGCCAAAGCTCTTACACTTCTGCAAATGTTAGACCTCCTCTCAAGCAATTAACTGTTACGACTTGCCAACCCAAACAAGCTTGGGCTTTATTTGTTTACAACAATTTAGTTTCTCTCTCTCTCAGGAGTGTCTTTGTGGTACACAAGTGACTAACCTTTATCTTCAATCTTAAATCTGTAATGTACCATAGGCCTGTGATATCAAATGCTGTAATTCAGGGAAACCCAAAACACTCATTCATGTGTCATATTTTATGCTTCGCACTACGGGCAGACAGAAAACCTGTTGCTGCTAAGAAGTAATTTATTACATTATTTTGCTTGTAACTGCTTCTATTTGTTTTTAGAAGACCAATATACAATATACAGTATAAAGGATTTGTTTTGAAAATTGTCTCTGTTCTTTTTTTATTTTATTTTTTATTTCCACTTATAAAAACAGTTGAGATACTTGCAAATAGTAATTTACTAAAATAAAAAAAATATCAAAAAAAAGATAATAATTTTTTTTTTGTCTGTTAAATAGGGTAAAAAAAAAAAAAAGAAAAAAAAGAGATAAATTCAACTTTAAATTTTTTTTTCCTGGAATGCTATAGACATTACTTCCTTCCTCAATGATACTCCATGAAGACGTTCCATGCAGTGGTGAAATTGTTCAAAAACACAAATAAAATTTTTGTCCTTAACACTTAAATGTGGCAAGCACAAAGGCGACAGGAAGTTTTCTGCCCTCGCACTTCCTCTGTCCTTTTGGAACATTGTACATTTTCCACTGACAAATTTACAGTACATCTTACATACAACAGCAGCTTGTTGCATTGGGTCACCAGTCCCATAGGAATTATATGCTTAGATTATATACTGGGAAATACTCATCAAAACAGTCCACTGGTGATTGAGGTTATGAGAGGACTTGACCTGGGAACAATGAAGAACACCAGTTGTTTCTCTGCTACCATCACTAGCATGATCCAAGCAGCTGCTACTGACAATAAAATGTGTTTGGTGTTGTACACAATCGCTTTTTCCTTAAAAAAAAAAAAAAAAAAAAAGGAGAAGACTGTTTAATTTCCCATTTAAATCCTCTCTTGATTCTTGAACAACCTGCTTTTTTGCCTCACATGGGCAACAGCGTTTTGGAAAAACCCGGCTTTCTCTGTTTCTCGGCATAGCATACATACACGCTTGCCTGAGTGCTTGGTATCCTCATTTTGTAAACACAGGAAAAATAAGGCTTTGAATTTCAGTTCAAAGTCGGAGGCTCTGGAAACTCAGTGGATGAACGCTTTCAATCCGCAGCCCTTACCCAGGCCCTTGGCATCGACAATAAAAAGAACCTGTTGCAGCTTCCCAAGTCGACTCACCTAATAGAAAAAATCTGGGAGAAAAAAAAGTGGCAATAATTCATTTTGCTTAAACATGGCTAATAATATTTTTCAATAATCCCTAGCTTCATACAGCTGTCAAGTGCAAGTGCAGAGAAGCACTTGTTCTTGCCATTCCTCTGCAGGATCGTGTCTTCATTAGGGTGGATTAGTTGAAAAAACACAGCAAGGCAATTGACTTCACACAAGAATGCGCCATCCTCTACGGCTCTTCTCTCTAATTTACATCTGTGTGTATTCCTTTAAGTGAAGGCAACACTTTGCTCAAGTTTACAAAGGATCTGTTGTGGCCGTGAAGGCTTGGTGTGACTCTGAGAGCATGTGAAGTGTCCATTAGAAAGAAGAAGAGTTATAGTCAATAGGTTTTAAGGAGAAATAAAGGTCCTTCCACCTCCTCCTGTTCTCTAAAACTTGGCTTAGAAAATTGCTCGGTGCCTGTCTCAGCCTTTCTTTATAACAAGGCTCGGCACCCTTAATGAAAAACTTCAGCATGACCCAGACGTCCATTGTGTTGCACTAATCAATCTTTGCATTGTGTGATTTATCATTTGCTTACTAATGTAAAGATAAAGCTATTTTTTGTTTATCTCAGATGTAGTTTTCTTAGAGGTAGTTTGCTTAGCTCCCCCTAAATTTAGGGGATTTATTTTGGCTGGTAATTTAGTGGAGAACCAAACAGGCTCCGATGTTTTTTTTTTTTTTGTTTGTTCTTTGACACCCATGCTTTAAAACCATAAAGTAATTTTGCATGATTTATATCGTCCTCTGTTCCTCCCTTGCCACTCACAATTATTCAGTTGGATGAACACAGGTTCTATAGGCCTTTTTGTGCCAACTCCAGGCTCTAGGCAACCAGTTCCAGGCAGGCCGGTCCGGCCCCCCATTTTGCCCCCTTGGTTCTGCCAGTCCTCCTCAATGCCCAATTACAAGAGGAGCTCTATTTGTGGACCAATACAGAATGAGAGGCTTGTTTTCAAGCCGGTTGAAAGGGGATGTACTGTACCACTGGTTTAAACAGATGACCAAAAAAAAAAAACATTTCTGTCCTGAATTTTACTGTACATTCCAAGCATCTGTTATCAGCAATCTATTGAGTAAGTAGATTAAATCTTTTGAAATGGTAATTCTGAGCATATAATCATGATTAGCACCTTAACAACAAGTCAGGCTATGTCAAATTAATTAATTAATGGGATTTGCCAAAGACATACTGGTGGGTAGATTGACTACAATAAATTGCCCATAGGTTTGAATGCAGATAACCAATACTGTGCAAAATTGTTGAGCCAACCCTCAATTGTTCACATTAAATAAATGCTTAAATAAATAATTACTGTGACAGGCTGCAAAGTGCCTAAAGAAACAATTTAAAAATTGATTGTTTATGTAACAACATCAGCAGCAACCTCATTTCCCCTCTCATCTGTTCCAACCCATTTAACATTCAGCATCATTTGTGTAGCAATTACCGGCCTGATCATTTGTCATTATCTGTATTTGTTTCTCTCTGGTTCATGCCTTAAGTGTGAGGTTTTTACATTCTTGAATGATTCACAGGACACTGTGTGGCTTAACAACTAAAAACATTCCTCTGGAACTACTCAGGTACAGGTACTGGACTGAAAATGAGAGGCAAAAACTTGCCAAAAATGAGAGCCAAAACGTGAAGCCTGGAGACCTATTTCTCAAGACTATATTAATATGATAACGCCTGGCTCTTTGGAAGCAAAATAAGAAGAAATAGGGGTGGGGGGGGTGGGGGGGGTAATGTAGCTTCCTAATGGAGGATCTTGAGGTGAGAGTGGCAAGGAAAAGCTCCAACAGCTCCAACAGAGGAAAAAGTTCCCTACTGGGTGACCTTTTTAGATGTGGGACCATCTACAACAGCACAAGATGCTGGTTACAAAGTCCAACTAAATTGCTCTCATTTGAAGATCAATAAGAATTTTTTGATAGATCGGATTGGGATCTTTGAAGTCACAATATATTGAGCATGGCTATTTTGCTGAGAATTTTCTTCCCATCTCTTATCTTAGTTATTCCAACCGTACCTCATTATTTCTGATCATTGTGTGCAAATTTGCCTTTTGTCCGCTCCTTTAACAGATCTATTCATGGGTTGGATTCTGATTTATTCAAATATTTCGATTTCACTATGCATGAAAATGTCCTTCTTTGTGCTCCTGTTGTTCTCTGTCCTACATACGCAAAACCTGTAGGTCATCACAGCACAAAAAGGTCTTGTTATGCCATGAGGCCTAGTTTTTCCCATAGAGTCACTGTATCACTAAGGATCACTATTGTTCTTGATCACTCATCCCAAGCCCCTTATTTTTTACTCCATCATATAAATGCTGTCCTGATTACCCTTGTGCAAGGACAACTACTATATAATCTAAGCACATTCCCAAACACACCTATTGACTGCCACCTGAGCCAGAGACATTTAAAATAAATGCATCCTTTGGTAAAGGAGCAAGATGCAATTTGTTTGTGTCTCTTGAAATGAGTTTTACTCTGACTCTGTCTCAGAAGCCTGAGAAATAATTGAAAGTCATAGTTATTTTGTCCAGATTTTCGAGCATAATTACAAGCTTCAAGCACAGTTTGAGTTTTCCAGTGTTTTTATTATTACCCACAAAATAATAATCCAAATGTCATTATTTAAAATGATTTAATGCGATAGTCACAGTCAAGTTTTCATATTAAATACTCAATTCCTGGACGAAATGAGGGGAAAAAACAGACATCGAAGCCGTTTTTCCATAAAATACACAAAGCAGAGTAATAATTAAGGATATCCCACATTACAAGTTTTATTACTTTTATAGCATCTTTTCTTTCTTTGTTCTCTGTTCTCTTTTGCGTGGAGTCTTTTCCATGGTGGGAAAACTTAACAGCATTAAGGTTATAAAGAGCTGACAATGGAGACTCCTTCCACAAGTGCAATATAACTATGCAACTGTGTCCTCACTGAAAACTTTACCATATTAATAAATATTAGCACCACCCCTAAGCAAGGGCCTTAACCCTCAACTTCTCATAAGTGTAATTAGATCAAATGTAAGTCGCTCTGGATAAGGGCGTCTGCCAAATGCCATAAATGTAACTGTAACTGCTGTTATAGAAAATCAGTCGACACCAAACAGAACTGACAGTTCAATAGCAGCTTATAAATAAAATTAGAATATAATGCATTTCTAATAGAAAGCACCCTTTGGGTTTTATAAAGGTTTTGGATCTGCTTTCTTTAAACGGGTAAAGGAACGGCACTTGGAAAATCAGTTAGGCCGCTGATATTCCAAATGTGGTTTCATTTACGACAACACGTTTCTCCTCCCTGTAGTGTTGCATGCTATGCTTCTGTAAAACTATCTGAAAACATAAAAAAAAAATAATAATAAAATAACCCTAGTGTATTATTTTGTCATATGCTCCTGGAAGAAAGAGTTTTATAAAGATATTTCAAATAAAGTTTTACTGTGTGGTCATGTAAATTCTTTGCAACCAGGCCAAAAATATTTTAGTTTTACCACTCTGCTGGTGTACATTGGATGGATGAACAGTGTCTGGTCTGAATCCACTCACCAGACAAACAATAAAACTGTGTGTTAGTTTAAAATGTTAAATAAGGCGTGGATTTTATTGATTTCAAAATGCCGCTGTGATCACAGTTCCATGTAGCATCTGTTGGTGTGCTAATGCACCAAAAGAATCTCAGAGCCCGCATAAATGCACAAAATAATGAAATAACTGTTTAAAATAATATACAAGGGCATTCCTTTTGAACAGCAATACAAAAAAATGCTTTAAGAGGGGTTGTATCGTGTTGTGACAGGCCATGTGACCTTCCAGCTGCACCAGCTGCCACAAGCTGCTTTGGGAAACAAGAGGTCATTGGTCACCACTTTGATCTGTAGAGGGTTTGTCCATGTTTCTTTGTTTTGTGCCAAATGATAACACACCTGACTCTACTATAATTAGATGAATCTGATTTCGTGTTTTCTTTAACAGCTTGGAACATCTTGGTTCTCACTATTTCCAAACAGTTAAATAGTCTAACAGATGACTAAAAGAAAATCATCTGGCTATGTGGGAGCTTTTTTCACTTAAAGGACTCATAGTTTACTATTTCTTTATTCTTTATACTCTTTATAAGTTATACTGTAGCATGTCTCAGAGGTGGAGGCAATCACTGGAGTGGAGTGGAGGCACCCTCGAGACAATGCATTTCATATACCTCAAGCAGCTTTCCTTATTCTCTGGAAATGTGCAATTTCATTGTATTTATAATAATTGAATTTGGATAAAAGCGGGGAATATTTTGTTTCTTACATTTTTGGCTTGTGGGGAGGCTCATGCAGCTCTCTAAGAATGACGTAAATTTGGCATTATAAATTCCATTTAAAGAGTGAAGCATCACTGAAAACCTCTTTCTCACTCATCGTCTATACCACTTAATTGTGTATACAGGGTCGCGGGGGCCTGGAGCCTATCCCAGGAGACTTAGGGCACCCCGGACAGGGTGCCAATCCATCTCAGGGCACACACATACACATACTCACACACTATGGGCAAATTGGAAAAGACAATTAGCCATTGGACAATGGGAGGAAACCCGGAGTAACCAGAGGAAACCCACCAAGCACGGGGAGAAAATGCAAACTCCATGCACACAGAGATGGGAATTGAACCCGGACCCTGGAGCCAACGTGCGGGCGACAGAAAACTAATACAACGACTATGGATGTCGCAATATTTTTATCCGGAAACCATCATTTTCACAATGACTCTGCCTTCATTTACAGGGTACAAGACTTCACTTTTAATGATTTGGTGAGGATGAGAATGATGTAAGTCATGTGCTATGTCCTTCTCAGTCACCAGATCTCAGTACAACGGAACATCAGTGGGTGATTCTGGAGCAAAGTGTTAGTGTTTTCCACCACCATCGTCAAACCACAGCTGATGTAAATCTTTACAAAGAATGACGTAGTTTGTAAACACTGTGCTAAGACACATTGGTGACTCATGGTGGTCCAAAACCTTACTAAAACATTAACTTGTTTTTTTCTTTATTAATTTTTTCCTTAAATTTGTTTCCTGTATGAAGGTTACCCTTGGAGATGACTGGCTCCAGTGCAATGCAGACTCATACACACATAAAAAAAAAAGAGCAGCTTTTATGTTTTGTTTTTAGTAGCACTCTTTGGTCAATTTTCTCACATTATAAGTGATGATGAAGAGGACTCTAGAGTTCAGTGCATTAACACCTATTTCTGTGCTTATTTTAGTTCCACCAAGTACTTTTTCCATTGCAATAGCCCTTCTACTGGCTTACCTCAATAGGCTGGTTTATTGGACACAAATTAAGTTTAGTCCTAGACTAAACAGGATTTTTAATCACATAGCTCAGCGATGACAGTATAATTGAGTGTCAGTGTATTTCAGGGGATACAGAGCTAAATATGGAGTTGTGGGTGGATTTGTTTTTTAAAATTTTGTTACAATTGATCCACGTTCACACAAATTCTTTGCACAAACCCAGAGTCTTTATTCACTAAGAATTTTATTAAATTACTTATGCAATAAAAAACATGTTAATCATAATATTAAAACTTCATTTTTTTTGTGTGCGAGTCAGGTTTAAATAATTTGAATGTTCCTTAAGCAGTTGATAAACCTGTGAAAGCTAAGGCAAAGTCCAGACAACCCCTAAATCACCAGGACCAAATCACAAACAATCTCACACATTTGCCTTCACCTATTAAAAAGGTGACCTCTGATTCTTGGCCATCTGAACATTGCAGTTATGCATGTGAGATGAACTGCAAATACTGTATCATCCATGAGTTACTATAAATCCTTACTTCTATTAATAATTGAATCTCTGCTAATGATTGCAACACATTAGAATTATGGTGATTGATTGCTGTAGATGTTGGTAAAATAAAGCAAATACAGTGTTTAGCAGAAGTGTTTTACTACCAACTGTTTTTATCGACATCATGAAAGTAAAAAACAATTTTTTTGTTTAAAAAAAATGTTCAAGAGGTAGATCTTTAGTCATTATTAAAAAACAGTTAGTGACTAATGGTGAGGGGGAGGAACAGGTGCCATTATTGGAACCTTAAGGAAGGCCCTAAACCCTGCACCCTGACCCTTAACCCTGCAACTTCCTAATAAGCTGAGATAGAACTTTGTCATTGCACAGTACAGGTGCTCAGAAATCAAGTGCAGTTTACCAGTTGGCAGAAGTGCAAATCATAGTGTTTATGCACTACAAGTGTACATTGTTGGGTGTAACGTGTTACAAAGTAGAGCATTAGAGTACTTGGATTACTTTTTTGATGTAACGAGTAATCTAACGCATTAGGTCCGCCATTTAAGTACTGAATTATTTAGGTATTTTATTTTAAATGTAATCCGTTATTCAGACAATTTATGTAATCCGTGAGCCAGACAGCAGTGATTCCCAATCCATTAGTGTGTGTGTGTGTTAAAGTCGTCCTACAAGCCGCGCCCCCGATACCCCGCCCCCCTCTGTTATTCCTGC
>JAOVVB010000035.1:9568055-9579605 GCA_028570985.1 Heterobranchus longifilis
GGTTCTCTGGTTTTGTTCCACAGTCCAAAAACATGCAGATTAGGCTAAATGGCTTTTCCAAATTACCTGCAGTGAGTGAGTGTTGACCAGAGGTCCTACCATGGTTGTAAAAATGGGAATCAATACAATAGTCATCACTGACCTCCACGGTCCATAGTTGGACTACAGAGGTTCCTGGATGGATGGATGGATGGATGGATGGAATCAATATTTAATCATTGCAAATATTGGCATCATACAACTTATAAAGTGCAAGTTTAATCAGTATGCACAGTGAATATGCAGGGCTTATGTTTCAGACAATGTAAAGCTGCCATACCAGATGATGATAGAGTTGGTCAGGTTGCTCTCAATGGTGCAGCGATAATAGCTTTCAAGTATCTGGGGTGACAGATGAACTTTCTTTTGTCTGCTCCGGGAGTAAAGACAATGTTGTACTTTTCTAACTAGAAGTGAAGTATGATGGTGCCAGGACAGATCTTCAGAGAAATGACACCCAGGAACTTGGATTTAACCCCGGAACCTGGAAGGTAATGTAGCCGGATTCTAGATGAAACTTCCACGTTTCATTCTCCTCACCTTCTGGCTACAAAGTACCAGTAAGAATTTAAAACAGTACACTCCTGTGCAAATTGTGTTTGTGGAATGATATCCAGTACAAAAGCACCCCCTCACATGTGACATTGCTTAATTCTATATTATCTTTATGCATAGCTACATTGCAAGTTGGCAAAATCCGAAATGCTTATGCAGTTTGCAAAAACCTATTAAATGTCACTGTGGCTGAATTCCAAAAATCAGCCAAGAAATATATTCACATTACACTGATCTGAATTAAATGAACTGAACAGACTAGATTTTTATATTTCCTAACTAGTTCCTCAGCCAACTGGCCATCATACACCTAGTTGGAGAATATTATAATTTTGCAGACAAGCAGAAAGAAACTAGACTAAAGTGCAGATGTGTGTCTTCTTTACTACTTATAAGATGCCTTTAGTCTTCTCACATGACTCAGCACAGTTTATCGTTTCTGTCCCGATGAGGCTGAGAACCAGACAGCACATCAAACAGCAATTCCATGCTCATGAACAGCCAAAGCAATCAGCCTGATTGCATGGCCCTTATTATCTGTAATCTCCAGCTAATGTTGCACACAACAGAGACATTCTGATGCGCTAGTTTGAGCTGATACCGAGTGCGTGCGCAACGTAACACTGCAAAGGGCCTACGAATTCCAAGGTCATTTAAACGCACTGAGATCTGAGATAGTCAGCATGCCGCCAACTTCAGGACAGAGACAGCACTGCAACGAGCCACCGGTTGATGCCTATCGCAATATTTCAAGCTCTCGGCCTCGAACGCGGTGCATGCCGTGCTTTTTCCTGAGTGCTGTTTATGTAAAAGACCCGAGCTTTGTTTGCGATGAAGCTGAAACCAAGAAATTATCCTTTTAACAGAAAGTGTTTCTGGCTGTTGCACAGACCATTAACCTTTCCTTGTGTTCAGGGAATTCTCTTGTAAAAGAGTCAGAACATTTGTCAGTCTGTCAGGATAGTTTACTGTCAGCGAAACTGCATCGGTTGGTTTAGTTCAGATGACGCAGCGGGGGGATTTCGCAGGTGTGTAAGAATTCCTAGGCTAAACAGATTTGACTGACTCAATTGAAGCATATCTGCCATGTCATTTACACAAGAAGGACATCTTAGCCCTGGGTCTACAAGACCTCGGCCTTCGAGTAAATGCAGCACACCCTGAAGTGTTCTATTCCACTTGGACTACAGCCAATACAGATTATAATTGTATATGTTTATGGTTGATAGTCCATTCAAAAATGTACTTTCCATTATTACTTACATTAAATAAGCTGCATAAACCTTTGTTCTCAGTGGGTCCCTCCCTATTTCTTCTTAAAGACATTTCCATGGAAGAGAATGCCATTTTACAGTACATCCTTTGTGACAATTGAGACCCCTTACATAAATGCTAAGCAAGCATCTTCTCATAGAAAACTTCACTGTCCAACACATTACTACAACTTGAAAGGATAAAGCTGAATTAGGAATTTTGCAGAAGAAATCTGGTTGAAAAAAAAAAACCATGAATGGAGAGACCACTTAAATGTGAAAATATTGTCGAATTTAACAATATTATATATTTGTACAGCTAAGTTTTTTATATATATTTTTAATTTACTATATTTTATACTTTGTTGTTCTATTTTTCTCTGCAGCTAAGTTTTTCTATATTTTATTCTTATTCTTATTCTTATTCCATTCCCTAATTTATTTCGTATTGATCACGAGTGGTCATATAAGCATTTCACTGCATATTGTACTGTGTATGACTGTGTATGTGACAAATAAAATATGAATTTGAATTTGAAAATGCTCAAATGCTCTAATAAGGTCAGGTTTGTTTGCGATGAGCAATGGGTGCATCAGGGTAAGGAGGGAAGCGCATGAAGGGACCCATGATGCACCCATCATGCATAGTGTCCACTGTACCAGCCTCTGGAGGCAGTGTTATGATCTGGGGTTGCTTCAGTTGCTCAGGTCTAGACTCAGCAACGTTACAGCATGTGGCAATAGAATTAAGTCAACTGATGGCACAGACAGGTTCCAGGACTTAAATTGGTGAAGAGTTGTTCTGGAAGCATGAGGAATCATTTATCTCAGCACATTGCATGCTGTAATCAAAGCTAAAGGTGGTCGAACAAAACGTTAGAGTGTCTAACAACTATCTGTGTAAGTTTTTCCAATAAAAATGATAATACTAATAAGCAGAATAATCATTTAGGTTAGACAGACTATTATGGTAAAAAGAAAGTATTTTTTGATTTTGCTAATTTAGATGCATAAATGCTTCACAGATTAAGTTAAAAAACAAAAATAGAATACCTTAATCCAGAAATATCAGAAACACATTTTAACCTTGTATTTGATTTTTTCCTCTGTCACTGACCTCAAAAAGTTTATAGGCGGTGCATTAACATTTTAACCAGGTATATTGAGTGTAATGCTGGTTAACAAACATTTCATACATTTTCAATTTCCTTTTGTCCAAGTGAAACTGGCAGGTATAGTGAAATGTGCATAACATTTTTGACATGAAGCACAAAAAAACACATTATGCTTGGCTCTTATGATATTGTTAACTCTAATGTTATGATATTAGATTCCTGCTGTGAGCTCCAAAAATACCACATATATTGGATGAGTGTTCTTGATTTATAAAAAGAAGTAGAAGTTTCTCACTTGCTAAACCCCGTCTTAAGTTCTGGACCGACTCTAACCAAAGGGCAATGCCAAGGAACACATGCTTTTCCGTAGATACAATTTTAAACACAGCACTTAATCTGTGGGGTTTATTTGTTTTATTTTTTAATTATTGTAATTTTTTTTTAGTTCTAACTCATCAGTGTCTTGATGTATTGATGTTCATTGTGTAAGAGCTCAATGAAACACTTTCAGAGTTTGCTAAAAGAAGAGTTTGGCCCATCAGTTATGCTGTGCCTACTAATGAGCTGCCCTGGGTCTCTTTGGTTTCTCAGAGGAATGTCCACAAGCAGGAGAATGAACGCTGCTCGTTTTTTGTAAACAGGACATCAAATGGGAGGCTTTTACTGCAATGTCCTTCATTACCTAGAGCATAATGATATACTTCATGCTTACAGCAGAATTGTGTGTGTGTGTGTGTGTGTGTGTGTGTGTAATGAAAAGATGACCATACTTGCTTTTACTAACGTTGACCAGAAGGTCAACAGGATATATATATATATATATATATATATATATATATATATTAGCAGCAGCTCTACTTAATTAACATGACATATTTAGTATACTAAAGACTAATCTAAGACTTATAATTTATGATGAAATATTTTTTTATTATTACTACTACTATTATTATTATTATTATTATTATTATTATTATTATTATTATTATTATTATTTATTTATTTGTTTGTTTGTTTGTTTGTTTATTTATTTATTTATTTATTTACTTTCCAAACTAATTTTAGGAAGCATTCCTTCGTGTCAGGTCCTTCTAGTTTTTGGTAACAACAGCAAGATGATATTTATTTATTATTTTAGTTTCTTTGTCTTATTAACTTCAGGAGATGCATAAAAAAGAAAGGAATCAGGGAGCATAACTGTTTATAACTGCTATAATGATGCAAATGATCACATGCAGTAACCTGTCTTGCATCTGTTCAACAACATTTAACCTTAACTATAGACAGACTTAAAAATGTCATTTATTAATAAATGTAAATAATCTGTTGATTTTGGGGAATTTATTTTAGCTCCAGGGTTTGTAACAGTATCACATCTCTGCATCATTATCATATTTCTTTGACAATGCATGACATCAAATTTTATTCCAAAAAAAACTTTTTTTCCCCCAAAATCTATATCAGTACACACTAGCAATAGTGTATGATGTTAATCTCCAATATGTAAGATTCTACAGCCTATGCAGTTGAAATGATTAAGGACAAAAGTGTAAATTTCCACTGTCTGGCAGAGGGCAAACTACGGTATTTAGAAATAATTAAACCCTCTATTGTTCCAATCCTGAAGGAAAGATGGGGTGAGAATGTACATCTTCTTTGGAGTCAATGAGCTCCAGTAAATATCTAGTCAAATACCTTTGCACCATACAAATGTAAATATAAAGCAATAATCTTACATATCCAATATGCAAGTAGTTATGAAATAAGTACATTAGTGTGCCCTATATGAATTCGAATTAAGTAACTGGAACACATATTCAGAAAAAAAACAAGAAAAAAAGGATATAAAAAAACTAACAAATGAGAGCTAATGAAGAACAAGTGGAAATAAATGAGACAATCACTGGGCAGGGACAATGTGTAGCAGGGGCTGAAGTTGGAGAAACCAGGGAGGAGACAGGAAGCAAATAAAACAAAGACAGACAGGAAGCGCTTGTCATTTTTCTTCCAACAGAATACCAAAATACCACAAAGAAGCATTAATGAGTGCAAAGATTCTTGCCACTTCTAGGGTAGGGTTATGGAGTATATATCTGTTACCATGTTACCACTAGGGGTGATTTTATTGCTTATCATTTTCAGTAGATACAATGACCATTTTTGTAAGTATACAAATCAAAACTAGAAAGATAAAATAAGTGAAATGAGAAACAGAGCAACATATAGAGTAGTCTCCTTAACAACTAAATATACTTAATATTAATATTAATAATTTATTGGTTTCTGAATATGGAAAATTCAAGAATAGGCTATACCATCCATTATTTAAATACATACTGCATGAAGTTAATGGGAAGTGATGGTTTAGGCAGTCGAGGCTCTGAATTAGTGATTGAACCATTGGGGGTTCAAATCCCGCCACTGACTGGTTGCGATTATTGGGCTCTTGAGAAAGGCCCTTAAACCAATGCCCATATAAGCATTGCAAGAGGAAGTGGAACCCACTGAAGTAGAAAGATGATTTGTAAGAATGGTATAGAGTAAACAATGAAAGGGCAGAAAAGGTGGCTATTCGAACCGTGACCCTCCTTGCTAAGGATGGCCTAGGAAAAAAAATCTATTTGTTAAGAATTAAGAATCTATTTGCCTAACATTTGATTACTTGGTTAAATTATGCTCAGTATAGATATCAGTCATCATGTGGGTGTTTATTATTATCCCTAATTTTAATGTATAAGCCAATGAATTACCTATCATAAGCACAAGATTCCATTTGTATGAAACATATGATGTCATAATACTATTAAATTAAACAGGTCATCTAAAAAACTATTTGTTTATGTAAAAATTTTAATTGATAAATGGGTAATGTTTTGTAATTTGTCATTTCATGGATTTTATGCATCTTAAAAGCCATACTCCAGGAATCTTTAAGTCTTTTCCTGGAGGCCCATTGTCCAGCACAGTTTCCAATTCACCAACACCTAAATACACCCACTGAACCTGATAATTAACAGCATTTCAGCAGCAGAATCACACCAACCCTGGACACTAGCCCTCCAGGACAGGAGTTAAAGATCCCTGCCATACGCATTTGTTTTTGGCCTGTCCTTCACCTTGTCCTGCTATTGGTCTGTTACCTTATTGTGTTCACCTGATCTGTGTTAGTCCATGATTAGTTTCCTGACATATATCCAGGTAAATTTGATCACTGTAAAAAGCTATCCTGCATCTAGTTCCATTAAATATAAGTTATGATTAAGGTTAACCCTTTTACCCTTGGCTGTTTATTTATTATCAGAATTTCACTTTAACCTTGTTTACAACAGAGCTTTGTTTTATTCTCAATTCTGATTTGAAGGGCAGCTGTGACAGTAGGTTCAGTTGCAAGACAAATCACAAGTTTATGCAGTATTATGGCACTTTTAACATAAATTTTTTTAAGAAGTCTCCAGTACCAGTTAATATAAGATAACTTTTTGTCAGTAAGTGGAAGTCTTAAGAACTTGGGGTTCTGGAACCTGGGACTCTCTTGGAAGTCAGATTGTCAAATCCCTCGTACAGTCCTGACCTTGCTGCAAGCCATTTCCACATATTTTGCCATTAAAGGAGTTCCTGGGAAGCCAGCGTTTCAGACTTGAATCATTGCTCTGGCATACTGAGAAAACTTTCTACCTTGTTGGTATCCAAGCACTACTGAAATGCTAAAATAAGATCATTGATTTAGCAGGGAATTATATGGAGAAATAAAAGGAGTTTTTACTCATCAAACTGTCTCCTGTTATTCTGCACAATTAAAAGTCTCAGTTTGACTCGAACAACCCTTTGTATTTACTTAAAGCTGCAGCATGTGTTATAGCTTTAAGGTAGCAGACTGAAATGAAGTGTAATGGTAGGTTGGCGATGAAGCCACTCTCGCCCCAGACACTCTTAGTGGTTTTAATTACCTGTTTGGTTTGTTCGTCTGCAGCACTACCATTCCCTCATGTATGCAACTGCTTAATAATGACACAAAGGCCAAATTGGGTAATACCCAGCTTGGTGCTTTTAAATGCCCGTGCTAAATATAAACTGGAATTATGCAAACATAATAGCCGCCTTTTTTGTTACGAAGGTGTTTCTCATAAAAACAAGTCTGATTTCACTGGTGGTGTTGTAACTCAGGAATGATGACTCCTTCTGTCCGTCCGTCTGTCTGTTGGTTTGCTCATCCTCTAAGTATCTGTTAAGTGACCCAAATTGCAGATGCAATCTCACAGTTATATTCAGACGTTTACTCTGATGTAAACATTATTCTTGTTGGCTAAATATTTAAAACACCATTTTTAGCATGTCTTCTTAGAGGTACCATGCACAAGTCATTACTTTAACCACTTTCTAGCATACAAATCATTAAATAGTTTATTTTCTAAGACTTCGCATTTCCCCTTACTTACTTGATAGTAATGAATTTCACATTTCATAATCAGCTATGAGCTATGACATGAAATGTGAATGCTAAATTTATGAAAATCATTTTTGCTGACTCATTCAGGTGACATAATGATAAAGCTGTGATACAAATTATAGCCAATACTACGGCAAGGAGTGCTGTTTTAGTAAAGAAATCACCTTCTAAACGATCGAGTTTAAGAATTTGAATATGCCTTGGTGTAATAAATCATTAAATGGCTCAATAATTATCTTTATTTATGAATTCAATGATTAAATGTAAAGTTTAACCAGGTATAAATTGTAAGCATTTCACTTGTGATCCAATTCATATTTTATATTCTATTTGGTGATGTACAAATTACATTCAGCAATGTTTACTTAGTCTTTAATGCTGAAAAAGCAACATATGTTGTTGTCATGAGGAAAGTGAAGAAATTTCACTATTAGTTACTGACCACAAGTATTTTTGTTACCCCATCAAAACACAGTAATTATTACACCAGTGACTTATGCTGTACTGTAAGACTGCTGATACTGATAATAGGGTAGGTATTCGTCATTGCATGATTTATGTTGTAGATGACATTTTGTTTGCTAAAGCTACAAAGTCGCTTGCCAAATGAAGGAATATCTGTATTTTCCTGGTGTTACAATATTTTGCCAAAATTGTGTTATGACTTGTTTTCCAGTATTGGCTAAAGCTGGTTTCAATTAAACATGACATCTTGAATACTCTGAGTAAATTAAAGAACATTGTGTTCTTTTTTCCTCATGGTTTGCGAGAAATGAGATACAACTGTACCCCAGACAATCTGGTCAGGTACATGGACTGGACAGAAAATGTGATCCAAAATTGCCAAAAATGAAAGGCAAAAACTTGCCAAACATGAGAGCCAAAATGGTCCTTCAGAAAGTCTGGAGATCTATTCCTTAAGACTAAATTCAAAATACAAGAATGTCTGGCTCTTTGGAAGCAGAAGATGAAGAAATGAAGGGTGGTTCAAGACTTTCGCACAATACAAAAATTTGACTCAATACAAAAAAGAAAATGTTATTGTAGCTGACATTTAATTGGTAATGAAATAAGACTGTGAATTCTAGTCTTTTAAATTCAAGTGTAACAAAGCCTAGCTTAAAATCAGCCATATACTGTACAAGCAATAATTTAGCTAGTTAGCTATCTTTCTGGCTTAGCTGACAGGAATATTTACTCACTCACTCACTCATTGTCTATACCACTTTATCCTGTATACAGGGTCGAGGGGGGCCTGGAGCCTTTCCCAGGAGACTTAGGGGATGAGGTGGGGTACACCTGGAGTGCCAATCCAAACACAATCACTCACATGCTCATTCACTAACTATGGGCAAATGGGAATGCCAATTAGCCTATTCTGCATGGCTTTGGACAGTAGGAGAAAACTGGAGGAAACCCACCAAGCTCAGAGAGAACATGCAAACTCCATGCACACAAACCCGGGGCAGGACTCGAACCTTCGTCCCTGGAGGTGCAAGGCAACAGTGCTCACCACTAAGCCACCGTGCAGCCAGGAGTATTTAAGAGTAGGCAATTTTATTACAATTAATTGAAATGTTTTTAGAAGTAGTTAGTCAAAAATATTTGCCCCAATATTTGCCCCATATTTGATTCAGTTGTTTTACATGTTAAGCTTCAGTTAATTTTGTCTATTTTAGCATTTTTCTAGTTTAAATGTGCAGTTGTTTTGTGAGTTTATTACAGTATACAGTAGGTTTACAGTATGTAAGTTTACACATACACATTTTTGAGAACTTAAAAAAAATGTAGCTATTATTTTAACAAATTGTTGGTAAACTTGCATATGTTCATATATATTTGAAGCTAGACATTTCTTATCTATCCCAGAGAGAGAACTCTGAGGTACGTTTGGCCTGAACAAGTTTTTATTACTTGGACTACTTTTACTTTATTAGTCAATTTTCTTTTCTTTTCTAAAAAAAAAAAAATTTCTTTAATTTTTTGTGAAGCTGCTTTGAGACAATGACCATTGTTAAAAGCGCTATATAAATAAAATTGAATTGAATTGAATTGAAATTACAGAGTGTGGGCAAAACTGTGTGTGTGGACATGCATCGTCATGCAAGATCAGAACGCCCTTGGATGGCAATTTAATCTGAAGTTCAGGATTCAGCTCTCATGCACTGTTAATTGTTGAAGCTTTTTCCTGATAAATGATCCAATACTGGCCCTTGAGAATCCCAGAAAACTGTAAGGATCAATTTTCCAGCTGATGGTTGACTTCTAAACTTTTTTACAATCTGCATCTGAGGATGTTTCCGTTCCATACTCTTAGGATCTTTCCGTTTACTCTCAGGCCCGTAGTGATAAATCCATGTCTCGTCACCAGTAATGATTCTTTTTAAGAAACTTTTACCTTCCTTAGCGTATCGCCACAAATTTTATTTGCAGATATCTGAACACTTCTGATAAAGCTCTTCGGTATACACCTTAGACTACAAAAAACAAATCCCTGCACTCTGCTCTTCTTTTGTGCAAATCACAAGCAGGTTAGTTTAAATTATATGTGCTAGGCTAATTATACACCATCTCCAAAGATTTCAACAATCTCTATTACTTCCTTAAAGGCTTTATACTTCTACATAATGTCTCTTCTTTTTGTTTGATGAGATATGGCCTATATGGTAGGACAGGAAGCATAAGTTCTAAAAGCATCAAATTTCAACTCAAACACTGACTTGCACGACAGGTACATACATAATGAATGGTCGTTTCGTGCTGTGTCGCTCGCTTGAGTGAAATTATATATTCACAAGCAGAGAATGTTTTCATTCACACCTTGGCCGCTAAACTGCTGCTATTTTTTGCTGTGTTTGACAACATGACACAAGACCGCAAGAGGACATCATAAAAAAAAAAACAGTGCCTTATATAACCTGAGGAGCGGGGAAAATAATCCCTAACTTGTATTCGTGTCAGTGAAAAGACAGAACAAGCTGTTGGCAATGAAGCCCAGGGAAAAAGTAACATGCCACAGATTTACACTCTATAGTATACAAATGCAGGAGAACGCTGTGAGGGTAAACACGCAGATAAGATGCAGTCAGGCAAACACTGCCCCCTAGATTCGGTTATAGGCTTCAAAATTACCTGGTGGGGGATTTTATATAAGGCTTAATTGTTAAGAGTTGCAGCAAATCTTAATCTTAACCCATCATCCTTAAGCACCACATTCCTAAGCTCTTACAGCAGGAGTATTATAAATTAAGTCCAAATGCGGTATAGAAGATGAGTATGATAATGAAATAGGTTTGTAGATCTCCATGACTCGTATGATGATACACTGCAATTATCAATAGAACGCACTTGAGCGTCAATTATTTTGCCTATAATTTATGAAGATTTCATAAATAAGAACATTTGGAATCCGCTTTGCATTGGTGAGGTGAGGTGAGTGGAGTGCGGCGGATTAGGTTGCCACTGTTGGGCCCTTGAGGAAGGCTGGTCAAATTGGTGGTATGGTGGCTCCTCAAATTGGTGGCACTGTCGCCTTGCACCTCCAGGGTCCGGGTTCGATCCCGACCTCAGGTCTGTGTGCAAGAAGTTTGCATGCATGTCTCCCCATGCTTGGTGGGTTTCCTCCGGGTACACCGGTTTCCTCCCACAGTCCAAAGACATGTAGATTAGGTTAACTGGCATTTCCAAATTGCCCATAGTGTGGGAAAGCGGATGTATATGTTGACCAGAGGTCTTACCAATTGGGAAAATACACAACGGTAATTACCGGTGGCCTCCACAAACCCTAGTTGGACTACAGAGGTTCCTAGATGGATGGATTGCCCTGAATATCTGTATCAGATCAGATATACACCACTCACAACAAGTTAGGGATATTGTTATATAAGTTAGGAATTTGAATGAAATAAGTAAAAGTTCCCTTTGATATTACAAATAATGTATGAGAAGAAACACCATTTTCATTAGTTTAATATTTATTACCCCAAAAATGTAGACAATAACCGGGATGGCCCCAAATAACAAAAATTGACAATGTCAGTAGCGGGTGTTTCCACCATTTGCCACAATGACAGCTTGACAGCGACGTCTCATGCTCCTCACTAGCCTCATGATGTTGTTCTGAGGCAATGCGTTCCACTCT
>JAOVVB010000035.1:9580534-9592595 GCA_028570985.1 Heterobranchus longifilis
TTGAGACAATGACCATTGTTAAAAGCGCTATATAAATAAAATTGAATTGAATTGAATTGAATTGAATAACCATACAGCTTGTTTAGTAATATATACTGTATATTAGTAAGTGGAATAAGATTTTTTTGTTATTTTTTACCTGGTAGTATGATCTTGAATAATAAAGCTTATTAAACCATTGGTTTATTAAATGTATTTAAAATTATTTTAAATAACCTTATTTTATATTCGTTGATGAACATATTGAAAAACTATCGAACCTACATTAACACATACTGGGTTTAAACAAAAGTTTGAATGGAATTACTGGTGATTCAGTCAGCCACATCTGTCATGCTCTAATGTCTATGTTGTGGGCATGGTTAGCATGATAAAGACACTAAAGAGGACTTGCTGTAGACGTTTGGATGGACAGACTCCACATTCCCTGGGCTAAAGACCAGATCTCCAAGCGGTCCCATGACTAGGAACGGTTTATTAAACTATTTTATGGGTAGTAAAATGCACAGAGAGGCTTATTAGGCTTTTGTCTGAGTCTGAAAGGCCCTATCCAAACCATTACGTGTTATAAATGCTTCGATTTCATTACGTATTGCTGAGCCCAGCAAAAAAAAAAAGAAAAAAAGAAGGTATAATTGTATACAAATTGACAATGTCTGGTCATTTGCTTTGAGCCCCAAAGTCTGAGTTCCTCTCTGTGAAAGAAACCAAATAAACAAATTCAGGGAGCTATTTTTTAATCTATAAGAATGGGATAATTTCCATCACCCTTTTATAATAAAACATAATCAAAAAAGGACCAGTCAAAAGTTTGGACAAGTTTGGATTTATTTGTCTGCATTCTAGAACAATACTGGAAATTTCAAAACTGTAAAATAACACATATGGAATTAGGTAATTAAATAACAACAACAGCAACAGTGAGAGTCTTATTTTAAGACGTGAAGGTCAGCTGTTTTGAAATAGTTCTTGTAAGAACAGCAATGTCAAGTGTGTTTGCAAAACCCATCAAGCACGATGAAGAAACTGGTTCTCATGACGGCATGACCAAAACTTAACACTGCTGCAGAGGAGAAGTTTATTTAGAGACACCAGCCTCAAAAATCACCAATTAACAAACAGCACCTCAGATTAGAGGTGTTATGAAGGCCTTTCAAATGAGATTTTTGCATATTTTAGACACCTTCAGCATTGTGTTACAGTGTAGAAAGAAATAAAAATCAGGAAAGACCATGGAATTATGAAATTAGAAGGTGTGTCCAAACTTTTGACTAGTAGTGTCTATGGTGAAGAGAACAGTGTATGATGTGTCCTTGCTAGGCATCTGCATGGAGTTTTAAAATAAAAGCACATAAATGGAAATGGAAGCAGAGGAAGGAAGCAAATAACATCATATGTCAAAATGGAAGGCCAAATTAAACACATCTGATGCTGTTGGACTTTGCTATGGTTCTTATGTCTCAGACACACAAGAAAATAAATGCTTTTTATGAATTCACAGTTTTCTGGCTTCATGAACTTTAATAAGGTGCTTTCATCATTATCATTAGCTCTCAGGTGAAGTCATGGTTTAGCATAATGACTCAAACCTAGGCATTTGCACTTGAATGATGTCAGCGTCTTTGAAATTGAATGGAGTTCATTGCTTCTAGGAAACACAGCTAATAGGCTCTTTAGCTGATGTAAATAGGCTAAACTGATGAAATACATACTTTTGGATTTAAAGGTGTTTCTTTTAAAGTTGTCATAAAAGTACCTAGGGCTTGGCGTTACATTTAAGTATGTGTCAAATGCTTTGTTGCCAATATTACATAGCTCAACAGCCAGACTGTTCACAGACATATAAAGAAGACGTGGGGTTGCTTAGAAGTCATATAATAAAAATTCTGAGATGCATGCTTTTATCTAGAAGTGGAGGTAAAAATTAATTATTTTTTTCACTCTTAAAACATTTGTTTCCTAGTATAACTACTTGATCTTTTCAACCACTTTATGAACCACTTGATCTCTAAGCCCTGTAAGCATCTACACATACATAAGCAATTTCCTTTCTATCAAGGTTAAGGAATATGGTTTGAGTTTTCTTTTGCACGTTTACCAAAAAATGGAGGTCAGTGAGGGCACTTTACAAGCACAGTTTATTCACAGCATGCTACAGGTACTGGGGTTACAAACCACTGAGTACAAATTGTACTTTGTTCAAAATTTGACTAAAAGTGGAAGCAATTAAGCAGTCGAAAATGCACTCAAGTGAATGTCAAAAATATCTAACTTTTAAAAAATGTGTGTTGTGTCTTGTAATTTTTGTAAAATCTCATTTTTTAAATGATCTACAACTGTTATAAGTAACTGTATCTAAAATGATTTATTTACTTATTCATTAGTAACTTGACTATTACACTTTGCTTGCCGCCTAGCCAAGTATGCAATCAGTGAAATATGGGATTAGCAAAGAAAACAGATTAATACCTTTTAGGGATGCAAAGGAGGGATGCTACTCGGCATGGTGGATTAGTGGTTAGCACTGTCGCATTGCTCCTCCAGGTCCTGGGTTTGATTCCCACATTGGGTCTGTGTGCATGGAATTTGGATGTTCTCCTCATGCTTGGTAAGTTTCCTCTGGGTTCTCCAGTTTCCTCCCACAGTCCAAAGACATGCTGATTAGGTTAATTGGCATTCCCAAATTGTCTATGAATGGTCCTCTGGAGAAGGAAATGGCAACCCTCCAGTATCCTTGCCAAGAAAACCCCATGGGCAACATCTAGGAAGGCCTGGGGTGCTATGGTTAATGAGGTCATGAAGAGTCAGACACGACTGAACAACTAAACAAACAAACAAACTCATGCCAGCATATTTGAACATTTTACTGAGGAAGGGCCACCAGTGTTATCCATATTTAAACACAATCTGCTAGCTACATTGTGTAGCAAATGAAGTTGACTAAGTACTTGTAGGTTTCTACATTGATTAGTCTCATTAGATGTTAAACTGAAATGCTCAGATGCTAGAACCAGAATTTAATTTAGACGCTATATTCACATTCATCAGTATAATACAAATTGCATAATTATGTACAGCTAATTAAGGAAAAACTAGCTGCTGTATGACATACTGATATCAGTGATCAAGTGGGATGTATAGTAGTGATGGGTCGTTCATGAATGAGTCATTCTTTTTGAACGAGTCTTTAACGTGACTCAGAAGAACGAGTAGTCTCGGAGAGTGATTCATTAATTTTCTACAGGGCGTGCATGCGCAAAGCATTGCAAAACCTCCGTAGGTTATATACAGGAAACAGAAACGAGTTGTTGCCTTTGAGTCTTTTGGTCCGAACCGTTTGTTCTTTTGTCATGTGACTCCCATAGACGCTATGCAAACAGAATTGAACTGTTCTCATCGAGTCTTCTAGTCCCGAGTCATTCGTTCTTTTGTCACGTGACTCCCACAGACGCTATGCAGTGCAATTAATGTAAGTAACATCCCCCAACACTGCTCTAAGGACAAAAGAGCAAGATACGTTTTCTCACTGTTTATTTCACAGTGATGTTTACTTTGACACTGATGAGAAATCCAACACATTATGAGTGGGGATTTTGTTGACGGGTTATAGCAGGAAGTTGTCTTAGCTAGTTAAGTGTAATGAGTTATAATGAAATTCAAGCTTACAGATAAGGAAGGTATAGAGCTGAACAGATTAAAAGGACTAAAGCTCTGCTGTGTTGATCTTTTAGGTAGAAAAGAAGGGAGGCCTAAATCTTTTTTTTAGTATTTCCAGTATCTACAGGTGGTCAGATATCATTGAGAATAATGTAGAAAACGTAGAAAGTAAAAACAAAGCAACATAGCAAAAATAATCTCTTTGACTCATTTGCAGGGCCTTCAGCATAGATTAAAAGTCAAATTTACCACATTATCAATGACAATAGAAATATACATGAGGCATTCAAGTCAAACCATGACAAGGCCCGATCATTGAAAATCTACTTGCAGAAGTGATGCATCTGTCTGTGGGAACTGTACCCAACTTTAAAATTGTTCCTGGGAGGCCAGAACTTAAGACATGAAGCAGTAAGTCAGCGTCCTGAGAAAACATTCTACCTTGATGGTATCCAAGCACTAGTGAACCTCTAAGTGCCTCAGCGTAGCAGGGGCTTATATGGAGAAATTAAAAGAGTTTTCACTCTCATAACTGTGTTCTGTTATTCTGCACGCTGCTGTAGATATAAAAGGATAAAAACTACAGGTTCCAAAGTCCACTGTGCATACTAAGCTGTTGTTGCTGCTCGTTGGGCTTTCTGTTACACTGTGAGCTGATTGCTAATCAGTGCTTTGTTGGCCTTGTTTGGTTGTTGTTTGTGTTTGGCTTGGATACCTTTGTTGCTTTGGCCATGCTAAGTCTTTCATAAGACGCTGGCCATGTGCTGCAACAGGACCCTTGGCTGCTGTAACTGATGATTGTCTATCATAGAAACCCAACTTCTTCCACCCACAGTAGCTGTTTGGTTTGATTAATTTGCGATAAAATGCCTAGTAGCTCCAGATAAAAGCTTCAATAGTAGTAATGTTATGATTGGCGATGAAACAAGGTAGATAAAAAGAGATCATTATGAACAGATGATTATCGTGTTATTAATACCTGCAATTACCATTACCGTTATTCCAGCCAGGCATAGGAACAACTATTAGATTTTTTTTTTTTTTCAGCTGTGGAATTATTTTCAGGTTGTTTTCATGAGCCTCTATTGCTCGATGGCATGCAAAATTCATGGGAAATTTTATAAGCAGGAGTTTAATATGCTGCTAACCTTTTTCCTCCATTTATCTGATTGTGACTGTTCAAAATTTATGGATTTACAATCACAAGACAATGTTGTTTCAGTCCACGCTGTTGGACTGCACGCCTGCTTTCACACTTCCTTTTCCTTTTTACATTTCCTGATCGCCTCTCTCTCTCTCTCTCTCTCTCTCTCTCTCTCTCTCTCTCTCTCTCTCTGTCTCCAGTCCAGAACCTGAGCAAACAAAGCAAGGTCTGGTTGATTCATTTTCTTGAAACCATTCACTTTGATAAATGTTTTTTCAGCAGCATGTTCTCACCTTAGTTGCTCCTTATGGCTTTGCTTATTGCTGTAAGCCTGTCCTTAAACACGGCATTTAAAGAAATCCTTTTGGTGCTTATTTATATATGTAACATGTTTAGATCTTCTGGGGTACATCTTGTTTCACGCAGTTGAAGCTAAGGGTTAAGACATTGGAATACTGATTGGAAGTTCACAGGTTCAAACCCCAGCATCTCCAGGCTGTCATTGTTGGGCACCTTGATCAAGGTCTTTATCTTCAACTATTAGATGTAAAATGAAATTCCCTAGATAAGGATGTATAGGACCATGAATATAAACTATTGCCCAGGAAGGTAAAGGGACAAATGTTAACCAAAGACTATGCAAAGTTGGGCCTGGTTAAACCAAGTAAACTTATGGTGCAAGAAAAAAAAGGAAAAAGAAAAATTGCCCTCTCATTCTTCTCAGAGGAACACAAAATTGAATTTGTACACATTCTTGAGATAAAGTCAGTCCCAACTGGAAAGCAGCAAAAAACAGCTGTCTGCGAAAGACAGTGTGAATCAAAGTTGGGTCTGGAGACCTCAGGGATCTGAGTACCATTATCAAGCGGTGTGTGATTGTAATTTATTTTCAATTCAGTGGTAAAAAAAAAAACCCACAAGGTTGTTTGACTTGAAACAACTCAGAATCAAGCAGACCTGTAATTAATATAGACTTGCTGTTCTGTCAGTAGAAAGTAAAAAAAACAAAAAACAAAAAAAAACACTCTGTTGTGCCAAGTAAGCAGTATCCCATGAGCTAGAATGCTGTTATAATGAATATAGTTTTCTTGAGTTTTATGCGTGGGTTCCTTCAGGCTCCTTCCAAAGAAAAGGGCTACTAGGTGAATTGCCTGTGGTGCATGGTGCCTAGAGATAGACTCGCTTCCTATCCAAGATTTAGTCCCACAACACTCTGTGACAGGCTCCGGATTTACATAATGAGTGAATAAAATAGACGTGAAGAAAGTGGACAAAACTGCTGCTTCCAAAGACGAATGAGAAAAGGTCTCTGACATGAAGCTGCATTCTGGAAGTAACGAAACCCTCCGTCAAATGAATGAACTTAATGATCCCACATTCTCAAACATCCATCGATCAGTGTGTTTCTCATCCAGCAGCAGGAGGCACTGTTCTGTAAACAACATGTGATCACTTTTGGGTGTTTTTTTTTTTCTTTCCGCAATTGCCAGCGAGTGCAGATCAGCTGGCTTTTGAAGAAGAATGAAAACAAGCCCAGCCTGAGAAATCTGTGCATGTATGCTGGAGTTGTTTATTGAATGTGTCTGCCATAGTTAAAGATGTGCTATGTCATAGTCACTGAGCTGCACAGCTTTGGAAATCTCAGATCTGCTGATCTCAGTGTTCCTCAACATCTGAGCGCCACTGCTGCTTTGGCAAGTGCGCCGTTCAAACGAGTGAGAGAAAATAACGAAAATACTTTACATTGCAATGCTTGTGAAGATACATTTTGAGTACTTCTGAAGGCAAAGAAGAAGCTGTTAGAGCTGCTAAAGCTTTTTGCTACATTAAACCTGCAGTAGTATGAATAAAGAAAAGTCTGATTTAGGTCCAGATTGTGTAGTACAGCTAACCTTTTTTTTTTTGCTTGTTTTAAATCACAGTTAGGATTGAAGGTTAACAGAAATGTCAGACACATGCTGTTTGGCGTTAAGGGAGATTTCCGTTTTGGACCAGACTGAGTGGGTTTTCTTGGCCATCCTGCCATTTCTTGCAGTTTTAATGTGACAGAGAAAAGGAAAACATCAGTCACAGTTCATCCTTTGATTTATTTTTAACTACATGGATGATCCTGGAAACCACAGACATTACATAATAATGGAACATAGCATCTTGTTGTTTTATTGTTTCCGTACCATAAAGGGATATGTTTGTATAACACAATCATGCATTTATAACAGTGCATTTAAAAACAGAAATGGTTACACTCATTGAAGGTTGGTTATGATATTAGATTGGAGGGTTGCATTCAAATATCTTTCAATAGCTAGCATACCCATACAAAATGTTACTATAGTACAGTATATACTATGGTTAACTATAGTACATATCATGATATACAATAGTATTACTGTAATACTTAAGACATTACCATGGTTGGCACCATAGGAATTTATAGAATAGCAGGGTAGGTAATATGACACTTTAGTGGGTCCTGTGGTAGTACTATGGTATGTACCGGCATACATATATATTGGGCACCAAAGTGACTACCAAATTTCAGCAGGTATCTAATATTGGTACTCAAAAAACACACAGTTCATGAGGAGGCGATGGCGAAAGGTGCTTGGGCCCGCTCATCGTTGCTTGCAGCTAGATTGTTGTTCTGTTGTTTCTGGGGATATGTTTGTAGGACAGGGTCTTGTATTTATAACAGTACACTTGAAAACAGAAATGGTTTCACTTATTGAAGGGTGGTTGTGATATTAGATTGGAGGGTTGCATTCAAATCTTTTAATAGCTACCATACCCAATTTTTTTTTTTACTATGGTGTGTACATATAGTAGTACATACTATAATACTGTATACAATAGTATTACCATGATACTTTAGATACTTTAGTTAGCACCATAGATGTTTAGAGTACCATGGTAGGTAACACTTAAGTAGCTACAGTGGTAGTAATATGGTATGTACTGCCATCCATATACAGTATATACAGTAGTGTACCCTAGTGGCTACCAAATTTCAGTGGGTATCTAATATAATATGCTTGTACATACAGTATGATATTAGCTATGTTACTACATACTACTGGTAAAGTATATTACTGTACAGGCAGTACCATATTATTGTATATACAGTATGCTATGGTAATTAATTAATTAATGTAACATTCATACATATGCATGTACCATAATTATGCGCCATAGTGTACTATAGGTATTGATGAATACCATTATATACCTTGAACCATTATACCATTGGACTACAACAGTACAGTATATAATTATGCAATGGTAAAATTTCTTACTGGTAAAATGATACCTTATACTGAGTTGGTTTACCTTTGAAAAACAGAGATTTAGTCCTGCTAGACCACTTTTTACCAGCGATTCTGGTAATCACACAGTTTTAGTTGAAAAAGGCTAAAGCTTGACTTGAATTCACCTCCATCGTGTTGAATAAAATATAACCAATACGTTTGTTGATTATATTTTTCCCCTGTTGAAAGAAGCCAAGTTATCACTTCAAATCCTATCATGTTCATATACATTGTGAAATAGTTTAGAAAATGTTCTACTACAAACCTCCAGAGCCGTAATTGCAAACATTGAGTAAACCTAGAAGACAGTAAAAATGTGATCAACAGTCAAAACTCCCTTATCTATTTTTTTAATCAGTGAAGGGAATACAAATGTGAAGGATGCACAATGATTCAAAGCCAACTCAAAGTGGTTAAAGCTGATTATGCCTTAAGTACAGAGCAGTCTATGTCCTAACCCAGTCACTCTATAAAGCCCCTTCTCCAGTTTCTCAGACATTGCTCTAGGACATTATTCTGTGTTCCTTCTCTGCAACCAGTTACAGACCTCTTGCACTAAAATTACAGCTGTGGCAAATACATATTGCCAAAACAGCCCCACTGAAACTGATTAAATCTGAGGCATTCTTTGCATAGATATTGGTTATGCGAGTGAAATACTACTTTTTTTCCCTTCATACTTCGTATATTCTTGGCTTTATTTTCACGATTTGGAACTTGCAGTGGAAAACTGGGGCCCATCTGGCTAAATTTAGAATAATGACCATGGTCTATGTTTTGTATGTTCACAGTAAGTGAATGCCGGTGTGGAAGTGTCAGGAAAATCCGCAGAACTGCACGAAAGGGGTGACTATGGAAATATTTTGTTTATGCCAGCTCAGATCGCTATTGTCTTTGGCCGCACATTGCATGCTTTCTGTCTCTTGACCTCTTGGTTAACTGGTGATGAATCTCAGAGTTACAGCTACCTGAGAGCATTGGTGTTTAAAGTTTCTTCATTTTAGGGTTCTCGAGTCCTGCTCGTTAAAGTCCTAACAGCTTCTATACCTCACCAGTGGAGATGGAGTGTGACTGCTGTCAGAAAAGATGCAGCAGGCAGGCACACAAGTTGAAAGGACAGTGGCAGGACCAAACACTAATTTGTCCCACATGCCTGACATCCTGTTTGGCCAGAGAGTGTGCACATGCACGCAGAGGTCTGACTGAGAGACAGACAGAGAGAGAAGAAAGGGAGTGGAAGCAGCCAGAGCAGTACTGATTCATGGTGCTCATGAACAGGGTTTACATGCCGAATTATGTTCCACATGTGCTCTTCCTCTATGCTCTGTTCTGTTGTTTTTATCGATGTGGTTCTTGTCCCTTTAGTGCTGCTGTGCTTTTTTAACTGCCCTCTCCGTCAACTTGAATCTGGTGTGAGGTTCTCCACCACTTCCACTAAATACCACTAGAGACACTTTTCCTATATTCTGTGTCACATTTCAGTTTGCTCGCCTGCCTTGCTTTGTCTGTGGAGCATGTGCTGATGCTCTGGATGCTTTTATAAAACACATGGAAAACTGGAAAGAGCCGATTGACTCCACACGGTCCACGAGCCATGCCTCGTCTCACTCCTCTTTTTCCAAACCTTCAAATATCTCGGAGACAGCTTTTAACAATCAGTGGTTCATGCGCCCTGAAGTAAAAGTGCATACAAATAAGAATTTGAGTGTACAGGCTTGTGAGTTCGAAAAACTTAAAACAAAGGGAACGCCCAAGCTGATAAGGAAATTTGTTTCTTGTAAATCTATTCTGAGAAGGCTAATTTGCATGCATCAATTAAGCATTAATGCTAGCAAAATTGTGGTTTTCTAAATTGCCTTAGATTTCATTTGCATAGCAAACCAAGGCATATGCGGTACCTCAAGTGGAATAAATGAAATCGCATTTTTTGAGTGTTTTGTGGTGTTTTCCACAAAAGGAAATGGCATAATATTGGGTTTAGAATATTTCAGGCCAGTCTTTTTGAACACTTAACCCCTGAGGTGGCAGCAGGATACTGGTATTGGTAAAAGTGAATTGGGATGATGCCAGGCCACTATCACTTCTTTATCCATGCATTTCTTTATTTATTCATTTTGGCCATGGTGGAACTGGAGAATATTCAAAGAACACTGGGAATGAGATGGGAATACAGCCTAGGTGAGATTCTAGTCCATCATCCTGGTCATGTGCCATGCCTTTTCCATAGAGATTAAAACAAATAGGGTGGTGAAACAGAAAAGCGTTCACATGGTCACAGTCCTGCTCGTTAAAGTCTTAGAAAATCCATTAATTTATATCTTTAACGCTCTTTATTTCCCTCCTCTTCCAAACATGCTGTTGCAATCTATGTAAATGAGCTACTACTGAGCCACCCCACAATCACCCTTCCATCAAAAATCAGCAGGAGAAAAATTGAATTGCCTTGTTTTAATGTAAATTTTGCATAATGGATCTATTTAATACGATAATAAGAGATAAGCATAACTGAGGAATGGGGTAACAAAAGAATCGAAGCTGACAAAGAAGTAGAAGGTAGAGAAGAGACTTTTATGCAAAGACATAAAAAGAAGTGTAAGAGAAAACGAAGCAGCCACAGCAAAAGAAGACATAAAGGTGGTCTGATTAATATTCTCCAGCTCATGTTTGGTAGCAGTTCATCCATGTTCAATAAAACCACAGCCTTTATGCTGAGCTCCACTGACTGCACGAGGGCCAGTAGTGGATATTTCAAGAGTGGAATAGGACAGGCAGTCCCCCAATTCTTAACCACATCCAAAGCCATGACACCATTCAAAATCGACTGCTCTCCCAGTTGAAGAATTGGAAGCATCCTACTGTTTTGATTCACTTATGCTTAAGTAAACAGCAAAGAGTGTGCAGGAAACATAACTGTGCATGATATGCTCGTGCAGAACAGCCAAGTTGAGAGCGCAGGCCCATTTGCAGAGAAGACGGAGAACATCTGATATTTTCACACCCTGCGTGTATCGGGTAACGTTCCAACGCTCTTACAGAGTGCCAATCTGTTTAAACTGATAATATATGTTCTGCTTTATGTACGTGTGATATCTCTATAGGAAAAAATGTAACACTGGCTTATCTCAAAAGATGTACGCAACCGAGGGTGTTAGGATCGACCTCATGGCCCACAACGTTACCTTACTTAACCTTTTGGGAACCATAGCTTTCCTGGCTGAATAAGTGCCTCGAAACCCTTCATGTGTTTGTGTTTGTGTTTTTCATAAAGATGGAAAAGGGTTGTTTCATGTTGCGAACGCAACACAGCTGGGAATCAGTAAGAGGGCTTTTTAGACACAAATAAGAAGGTCGGATTTGCTGCCGAGCCAGACTGCTGTCCAATAGAAAATATTACGAGAGCAGCGTGGCATATGTTTTTATTAGACATAGGGGCAACGTCATAACAATGAGTTGATTTGCCATTTTTAGGCAGAGTTAGCAGCTTTAACACGGATTCCCAGAACCACCCTGGAGTTGTGGTCTGGGTGGCTGCTCAGGCAGAGGAAATGTAACTCTGAAGCTGAGGTTTCCAGGAGGCTGTGGAGAGAAGCAAGCTTTATGTGCGTTTAAAACTGTCCTCAGTTGAATCCTCATTGTCCAAAAATAGACAAGAGAAATATGTGTGAGCTATGGCTTAGATATGTTCATGCACCTTTCACACGGCACAGAGCTCTCCGAGTTTACTTCACGTTGCAGCAGTAGCATCATGACTCTTTAACAAAACGATTAGTCTAGAAATGCAGATTTATACCAAGATGTTTTCTCCAAATGTTTGGCTTCATTTTCTTTTTTTTTTCCTTAAACATGATCATTTATGTAGTAATTATCTTTCCTAAATAACCTGCACAGCCATTTTTCAAGTAAGTCATTCTCCCATTCATAAAATAAAATTGGGTGATAAAGCTGAAATTTATAT
>JAOVVB010000035.1:9592695-9606065 GCA_028570985.1 Heterobranchus longifilis
GATCCCAGCACACTGTTCCCATGATCACTCAGCAAGTGGAACGCCTGATCCTTGAAAAGCGACGGATAACCAACCATTGTTGCCAACTTACAGTACGGAAGAGACACACATCTGTCTGTGTGAACTGTACACACAATCATTCACCAACACCACATGTACATAACTGGAACTCGGCTTAGAGTTGTTGCTACGTCCCCTGTACAGTCCTGACCTCACGATAAGACGTTTCCACATGCGTGGGACACTAAGGAAGTTCCTGGGAGGCCGGTGTTTCAGAGCACTAGTGAAAAACTGGGATAAGTGCATTAGTGTAGCAGGGGATTATATAGAGAAATAAAGGGAGTTTTTAACTCTCATGACTGTGTTCTGTCATTCTGCACAATCCAAAATCCTGGTTTGACTCGAACACCACTCTTAGAAGTTTTTCATCAGAGGTGGGATTTAAGCAGTAGTGGCCAGTAACAAGTAAATTTATTCCGTTACTGTACTTAACTAAAGACTTTTCATTTTGGGCGGATTCTTCATGTACTTTTGTTAAAAAAAACTATTTTCCAAAATAAGTGGATCTTTTTATATGATGAAAATTTTAAAGTTTCAGAGGCATTTTAAGACATACATGTAACAGCGTATCAGTCTTTTTCAGTTGGTAAGTAAGTCTTGGCATCAGGTTTTGGCCATGATGCCGATTTAGCCTCATTGCCTCAGTTTATGTGCGTGGTTTTGTGTAAAGCTAATTCTTCCAAGCAAAATGCCTGTACCAGGCCTTATTTGATACTGGCTCCAGACAAATTGTTGTGCATTGTGTCATTTTCAGATTATATGTGTTTAACAGCTTGTAAAAAATATACTCACAGCACCCCAACAAGGAAAGAACTAAAATTTAAATAATAAACAACAGAGATAAAACTATAGCTTATATAGCTATATATATATATATATATATATATATATATATATAGTTTATAGTATACATATCTATTTGAATACAGTATATAGTTTGTTTTTTATTGCATTAATGGTGAGATGTGAAGATGTGACTCTATCTCATGAAACTATATAATTTATGAAAACAAACACATGGAATATAACAAAGAAAAATCTTTATTGGTTAAAATAGCCATTTTTTTTCACAGATTCGATTAATGACTTTTTTTTTGCTATCATGCATTTGCACACTGTACAACAGTGGATTCTCAAGGAAAGACATTTTCTCAACGCTCTTCATCAAACAGACATAAAACTGTATTTGCCTTATTATTCAGTGAATATGAAATATCTTGCTTTGGGCCTTCAAGGTCCAAATGCATAACAAAGGGTTTCACACAAAATCTGTTTTAATATTGTAATTGTTGGCCTGGTGTGCGTGGTCAAATAAATTAATCACATGCATAACAGAGAGAACATGTTGCCACTTCTGCATCATACAACATCCTTGCTAAAGTCTCAGTGCAAACACCGTTGTAGCTGAAAAAAAAAGAAAGATCTCCATGCTTTGAGTACCGATATGGTGTGATGTAGTTTCAGTTTGCAAATACAAACCTTAAAAAGGTCCAAAATTCAATTTAATCTACAAGCGTTTGGTAAGTGTGGAGCTACATTGGCATAAATCTCTTATTTTTTATTTTATTTAAATGACTAAATATTAGTCCAGCTCTAACAAGCAGTCTTTTAAAAACTCACATTTGTGACAGTTAGCTTGATTTACAGTACTAAAACTCTATCTCTCAAGCAGCACGAGTACACTGATGTAAAACAAAAACCACTCACTACATGGGTAGAACACAAACAACTTTCCTCTTCTGTTTAACAAGACAAATAAGGAAAAGTGGCAAATGTTTTGTTTTGTTTTTTCTTTAAAAAAAGGGAAATCATGTAGAGCCTTTTGTCGCAAAAGTTGCTTTTTTTTTAGGAAGAAAGGAAAAAAAGTGAAAAATAAAAATGCAAAAAGAAAAGACCCACATCTTCTGCCCCACATCAATATAACAAACACAAATTAATCAAAACTAACACCACATATATTCAAAGTTTATCAGGAAAAAACGTCAGTCCACTACGATTAATAAAAGCAACCTTTTGTTAATAAATGTATTGCCAAACTTTGAATTCTTGTCAATAAATATGCAGTTGGTTCTAGTGATTGGTTATTGCTCTTACTTTTTTCGTGAAGTATTAGTTAGATGGATATGACCTTGAGTAGTAGTCAGTCATTGAGTGGTGGATGTCCCCTGTACTCTTTATGAATAAATAAATATTAATTCATGAACTTCAGCACTAGGAACTTACACACAACCCTGTTTGACTAGACAGTGTCGAGGTCATAGAGATGAGGAACATGAAGGGAATGTTGGAAAGGGGAACACTTGCCACACTTTTAATTTCAGAAAATTTTGAAATCTGGGGAAAATTGGGGGGAGGGGGGGGGGGTTACAGGAAGTGAACCGAATATGCACAATGGCCTCTCACCCCTGTCACCATTTAACTGTTAAAGGCATGTTAGCGCCGCTAGTCTTCAACATAGACGTTAATTAACACATAGTACCTCCAGCAGTGTGAGTAATTTTACGTCTCTGCATCTAGAGTCTAAAGTGAGGACAAAACACTGGCAAGTGTCCTTCCCCCAGGTGCACAAGACAAAATTGTTATTTCTGTCTCTTCACCTTTTGTCCATTTCTTTAACAGACTGGCACAATGCAAGCATGGCATGGGCTGGTGCAGCTTTTAGACATCCAGGTCGTCAGGCCTGGCTCGGCTGCTCACGCGGCTGCTTGCGCGACTTGCCGGTCTTGGCTCGGTAAGTGCCAGTGGCTGCATCTCACCACCCACCGGTGCCCTCTTGTGCTCGTGACCTTCATCAGGGAAATCAAAGGCGTGCGCGTGCGAGTTGGAGATGGTACTGCCGTTGTGGCCCAATCGCTGACGCTCGGTACTGTAGTTTGCCCAGTTTTGTTCACTCGCCTGCTTGTTGTAGTTGCGACAAGAGTTGGTCCTCTCTCCCGTGGCTAGCTTGTAGCCTGGCGGTGACATGGGTGACAGTGGTGCTGTGGGTGATGAGCATCCATTGTAGTAGGCATACTTGGTGCCTGGCATGTCCTTGGGAGGGTGGGTTAAGGTGTTAGACTGAAACTGACCCTGTCTTCCCTTGACACGGTCCTTGATACGCTTGAAAAAAACATAAAACAGCTCAGCACCATTGAGCACTAAGGAAACCAGCGACACCACCAGCATGAAGATGATGAACACCGTCTTCTCGGTGGGACGCGAGAGGAAACAGTCGACTCGATGGGGGCATGGAGAGCGCTCGCAGGTGTACACAGCCGACAAACTGAAGCCATAGATGTACCACTGGATGACCAAGAAACCGATTTCGAAAAGAGACTTGAAAAGGATGCTGACTACATAGGTGCGCAGCAGGGCACCCTTCATCTTCACCTTGCCGTGCTCCTCCAGACCATGCTTGAACTTCTTGAGCTCGATGCGCTTCAGTGGCCCGTCCACGTCAGCTCCATCGTTCTGCACGGCGCGCAGCTCCTCCTCCTGCCGATTCAGCTTCTGCTCTTTGCGCATCAGGTAGAAGACGTGTGCCAGGTATAGGAGCGTTGGTGTCGACACAAAGATGATCTGCAGCACCCAGAAGCGGACATGCGAAATGGGGAAAGACTTGTCGTAGCAAACATTCTCACAACCTGGCTGCTGAGTGTTACACTTGAACGCAGATTGCTCGTCACCCCATGCCGACTCCACGGCTGTGCCCAACACCAAAATGCGGAAGATGAAGAGAACGGAAAGCCAGACCTTGCCTCCGGCTGTCGAGTATGCCTGCACCTTGTCTAGAAGACGGCCTAAAGCACTCCAGTCACCCATCTTGGGGTGTTTTTCTGCTACAAACAAAAAGAGTACAGAATAATTTGTTATGAGATTTCCATGCTACGTGCCACCAAAGCATTTGCAGACAATATCACAATGTCATTTCCTTATAATCAAATAGTAATAGTGATGTCTAATACAGTGTCTAGGGATATACGCATATACTACAGCATACATACTTATTTATTTATTTTCTTCCATTTAGAATAGTAAGAAAAAAGCATTCCTTCAGGAATAAGGTACACTCTGCCAAGAAACTAACAAATAAAAAAGAAATGACCGCCTCCTACCCCATCCTATCACACACTATGATATATGACTGCGCTACTGTGGCGTTCTTCAGCAAGTCTTTCGTAAAGCTTTTCTCAGGTTATGCGGAAAAATAAAAACATGCAATCTATTAGTGCCATAACTATAGCTTCCATAGACCAAATAGATCTTTCATCAACTCGTGAAATTTTCTGGGGGTTTTTTTTCTTCTCCTTTTCCTAGAAGAACAGATGTTTTGTGATGTTCTTAGTAAATTGTCAGCAGCCGGTGTCTATGAGGCCCTGTCTTCTAGACACAAAACACAGACAAAAACTCCAGCAGAGAAACCATTTAACGAACTCCGAGCCTCAGCAGTTTGGGATCAAAGCACCGCTTCAGCCCATGGAGCAGCAGAACGCTCACTATTTAAACCAAGAAACATGAGGAATGCCTTAAGACATTACAAATAGAACAAAATAGAGCGTATGTGCTTTAAATGGAGTGTATGTGCTTTAAATGGTCTACTGCATATTTACGCAATGTCCACAAAAATCACTGTAGATGATGATAGAAGACTAAAGCTATAACTGTACAGTAGACACAAGGGTACAAGTCTGGCTTGATTGGAGGAATAGGAAAAGTGTTTTTTTTTTTTTTTCATGAATCATGTTTGTGATTCAGCATGGATTTTTGTGTGTGCGCGCGTGCCTGTGTATGCGCGTGTGTGTGTGTGTTCCTAAAGCAATATAAGATATTTATTCTTTATGATCCCCATATGCCAGCAGGAATGTTCATAAGGGTCTCATAACTTGTAAGAAAGTAAATCATGACTTTATCCTTTTACATTCAAAGGTCTACAAGTCTTTCCAAAAATTGTGCTTTTATTATTTTTATTATTATAAAAAAAAAAAAAAAAAAGAATGAAAGAAAAAGAAAAACAAGTATAAGTGGATAAAAGTGTCGGTAATTACAGGTCACGTACCTGAATGGACAGCGAGGAGTAAGACTAAAGGAGAGCCGAGCCCTGAGCGAGCCCGAACCCGAGAGGACTTTCTCCGGCGAACTTCCTAAACTCCGGATGGACTGCAGAGAATCTGGGCTCACTTGTCAAAATTTTCTCGCTTATAAGAGATTGCGGTTGCCAAATTGGAAAAATGTAACTCTTCAAAGAACAGATTTCGTTTGAAGTTCTGACATTGTTTATATATTTTTTAAATATAACAAAAACAAACATAAATGTGTCATATTACATATATATCAATTGAACAATACTGTATAAACTTTCTCGAGTTTTAAAAACTTTTTCCTGCGTGAAAAGTTGTCCCAATCTGGCAACCTCAGAACTTCAGCGGCTGGTTACTTCTAGGGCTTAAAAGACGGCACGCGAAATCACATGACTCCTGCGTCATAATTTTTTGGCTCGTTTTACCTTCCTACGTTGTTTTTTTTTTTTTTTGCGTGCATTCTTATAAATTTAGGGCTACTTTTCTCCACTTATCCTGCCAAGCTAACCCAGTAAACTCCCAACACTGCCTGAATTATTAAACAAGCTCCATACATAGGGCACAGGGTTTATTCAGGGTGAAACTAAATCACAATATTAATGTCAGGCAAATATAAAAATAAAACCTGTATATTAATATTAAACGCACAGGGGGGGGGGGGAAGGAAAGTTTTAGTCACATTTGATCAATGAGGCAGTCTTCAGTGACAGAATCCTATGTTTAAGCTTGTTAATGAACATTAAAAAGGTTTTTTTAGTAACAAATTAAAGATATAGGTAGATTTACATTCCCATTTATGTAGTTAGTGTAGTGTCAGAAAAAGAAAATGAGTCTGAATGGTAGAAGCTGACTGAAGAACTGACTGAAGGAGTCAACTCGACAGGTTCACGGCGCCCTCTGGTGGCCAACATTATTAGTTTACACATGAACAGTATACCTTGTGGACCTGTCTGCACACCTGTACACCTTCTCAGTGATCCACTCAGCCAAGTAATGTATAGCATCACATAGGTACAGGTCAAGAGCCTCAGAGATGTTAATGTTCACATCAAACATCAGAATGGAAAAACTGTTTGATCTCTGTGAATTAAAATCTCTACCAACCTTTCACACTCAAACTGGAACAGCGCATACAGACAATCCCCCTCATAAACAGTTGAACTTGACTATATGCAATCAGCTATATAAAAGCACCAACATGCTTCTCACAAACTCTTTACATCCTACTGCACATTACTGCTACCTGCTCTTTGCACTACTTACAGTATTACAGTATATGTGACGCACACTACAATTACTTTATAATAATGATTCAGTTACTTGTTACATGTACCTTACAGCAAAGTTGCCACTGTTGAGCCCTTAAACAAGGTCTTTAACCCTATCTGTTCTACTTGCACTACCTTGCACACTTTTTAACGTATACTTTACGTACATCTTTAACATACTCGTGACTTTTTTTGTCACTGCTATTATATGATAATGACTGAGAGTCTACATTTTTGTGCACTGCTTATAATTCATTTATTATTAAGGCATGCTGATGGGCTAAACATCCCTACATATGTTCTTATAGAACAATGATTTTCTGATTTCTGATATAACACAAATGCTGTTTGGGTTATATATTCCATGGGTAACCTCTAGTTACATAAAAAATATAAATAAGGATTGTCAGGTCATTTTCCTATTCAATCGGTTCATATCAAAGTAAGAAACTTTATGTATCAAGTGAATCCCCAACTTTATTTTGGTGAGCTAAAGGCTGTAGTTGGCTGTGGATAGCAAGTTAGTTTAGAGAGACACATCTGCATGGAGAATTCCACACTGTAGCTCTACAAGCCAGTTCTCCTTGACACTACATTCACTAGTTATACATGAACTGTAGAATATAGCAATCCCACCCTGCATGCTTGTTACTAAAGAGAATAAGTTTAAGCATAATACTGTAGGTAATCAGAGCGGCATCATAGCAAAAGTTGTTCTTATAAACATGTGGTACATTTATTTGACCACAACAAAAGGAAGTGCCACCATGTGGCGATGTTTGGTATTACGATGTAGCCACATCACTAAGCTTCTGTTACAGCATATTGAACGGTATTAGATTCAAAATAAAAAATGAAAAAATACAGTACTCCGCAAAAGTCTTTAGCCATCTCTCAATCTGTTACATTAAATTAAATGATGCTGATACAATTAAAAAATCTTGTTCATGTAAAGCCTCAGCAGCAAGCTCAGTTCCCCTCTCATCTATTACAACCACTCATCATTCAGCATCACCAGCCTGGTCATCTGTCATCATCTGAACCAGTTTCTCACTGGTTTATGCCTTATGTTAGATGTTTTTATACTTAAATCATTCAAATGTAAATAATAATAATAATAATAATAATAATAGTCAGGTACATTAAACATAAAAAAAATACAAGTGAAAAAATACAGAGAAGGGGGGACTTGTTACATAGGTCTTGGGATCTTTCCTCTGCAGTGGAATCACTTGGCTGCTGTTAGCTAGTTATGGCCTTAGGCTAACTAAGTAAGTAAGTAGCCAGCTCGGCATTGCAATGTTAGTGTCTTTGTTACTAGATTTAGTGGCTTTTGACCCCTTTAGACACTTTTTAAAGCCATTAGTGAAAAATCTAGTAACTTTTTGGACAAAGTTTAGCTACTTTCACTAGAAGAAAGTTGTCATGACTGCCACAGAGAGTGCAGTCCTACTCATGGGACGCAAAAACGTCATGTAATGCTTTTTGTAATAATTGGGTTATTTTGTTCATCACACAGTTTGACATGACATGGTGACATTGCACAGTAGATTTTTAAACAACATTATATCATAAATGTCGAGTTATCTGGGAAATTGCACACCAACTTCAAAAAAGCCAAAACCTTAACCCTTAGCCAAATACAGAGGACACAGGGAACAACTCCGGAATTACTTGTTAGTGATTAAACAACATTAGGCTGGAAAACAATAGTTTAGAGTGGATTCAATTAGTGGTCGATAACCTTAAATGAAAAACCACAAAGAAAGGGTTGCATCGCTACTTCTGATGAAATGTAAACAAATGCAACAACAAAATGCAGTTTAAATGAGCTTAATTCTATTTACATTCTATTCCATTCTATTTACATTCCTCTTCTTGGTCAAGCATGACATATCTTTTTCAGGAACTGTTTAAGCAAACATGTGATACATGCCATCATCATGTTACATTTCTTGATGGATACATGGAAACTGCACTTACACAACAATTATAGCATAATATAAGTTACTATTCCTAATTTGTATTGTATTAAATATGAAATAACAAAATCCAGGTGATAATCAGTCCTTTAGATAATTAAAGAGCAGTGTTAACATACCAACAGTGTCCCTGAGATGACCAGCAGCCGATGCGCTTCTCCACCTCACGTTACTTCCTGCAGTCTCTTGACTCTTTTACATGCAGTATTTTATACCCTGAACCTGAACTGTCACGTCATGAAGTACCTCATAGTTACCTAGGGGTAGTGACTGTGAGGTGGCGATTCTCTAAACTGCTCATGCGCCTTGAAGGTGTTACTCCACTAGTGACTATGAGGTAATGCATACTGTGATGTCATACTCTGACTGTGATGTCATACTGTGACTCTGAATGACTTCAACTCCGCCATTCCACTTATTTCAGCTTCAAAATACATATGTCCATATGAATTGTGCTGCTTTTGATGTTAGGATATTTTGCTGCACAAAATGTCCACTAGATGTCGGTACGACGAGCTCTTTAATGAACCTTCATGATCATTGCGGTGAAACTATTGACCTTCATCTTTAGGATTCATCAACGGCTCCGCGTAATGAGATGTTTTATTTTGATGATTTAATATTTTTATGTGAATCAAACACGACACAATAGTATATTAAATGTAAATGCCCAATAATATTAAATATAATTAATTCATCATGTTATATTATTGATTATATTGAATATATATAGGGATTTAGTTAGTACTGGTGCCCTGCACCTCCGGAGTTAAGGGTTCTCGGGGTATGTGTGCCTGGGGTTTACAGGTTCTCCCCATGCTTGGTGAATTTCCTCTGGTTGCTTGTATGTGTCCAACAACCGCTCCACCCCAGCACGCACGGCCGCGCGAGCAAACGAAAGTTCGAGAAACCCTGAAGTGTTTAACAGTTAAGGAAGGTGTAGCGGCACTTAAGCATTCGGCCATTTAAGGGATAACTGCCAGAGTCGCTAATGCTAATCGTATGAAAACCGAATTGAGTAAATACCTGGTTAATTTAAAACATCGCTCCAAACATGTAGTTAGTCCTGAGAATGACAAAATAAAACCCTTGAAAATATCAAAACCTTTTGAATATGAAACAATACGTAGCTTTAACACCATTAGAATTCCAGAAAGTCTTTTAAACACTCTGGTGTTTAGCTTTATTAATATATTTTATTTCTATCATAACTGGGTATTTTTATTTTTGTCTTTGTGTTTCTTTAAACAGAGCTCTGCTGTGGAGGATTGCAGAGGGTCAGAGGTGAGACTGCTGGCCCTTTGGAGCTACAAAAAGGAATGCAGCAGTTTTAAGTGTGATGTTTGGTCAGGTCTACACTCTAACTTTGTAGTTAGTAAAAGATACTGTAAGTCATAATTTAAGCACTGCCTTCTGTTGTATTTTTATGTTAGGTTCTTAATGCAACACCTTGTACCAATACTATGCAAGCTATAGTACATAACCTTAATCTTATTTCATGGTTTAACAACTTGACTGTTAATCCTGTTTGTATAATGCCCAATGTCTTGATACTACCTCTAATATTGTTAACAATTGATAATTCGTTATTGTATTCTGCCACTGTTTATTGTAGGCCACACGCATACACGCATACACCCAGCAGCACCTACCCAACCAACCAACTATTGCCGTATGCCTAATGCATGCTGAAATAATCCCAATAAACCTTTCAGCTGGAACAATCTCTCTTGCCTTCAGTTTCTCTAACCGGAAACTCTCCACTAGTACTCTACATGGTCCCGTGCACCTATAAAGTCATCCAAACAATTTCTATTGGACTTCCCTCAGATTCACATGTTGAGAAACAAACTGTTGTTGCCATGGACTCTTTTCTTTGTGTGTCTGACAATTTGGCAAAAAAAAAAAACTTTTAATCTTTGCTAGTTTTTAAAACAATTATAATATTGTGTTATAAAAGAATCAGTAAGATACTGATAAGTATCTGGTGTTATCCAGGTATTTTATTGACCTATTGACCTTTAAACTAAATATAACATGTATTCTTCATCACTATTTTGACATGAAGAACATAGTTTTGGAAGAATAAAGTTTTTTAAAGTAATGTTTGTGTGTTCTAATTGTTGGGGTATTGTTAGGTGAATTTTTCATAGAAAAACAATCTTTTAAACCAACTACATCAGTGGCTACAATGGGAGAAAACTTTCCTTTATGTACAGGGTGTACCCTTGCCTCGTGCCCTAAGTCTCCTGGGATAGGCCCCCCCAGAAACCCTGTATACATGATAAAGTGGTATCGACGATAAGGAATCAGTAATATAGGTATTTAATCCAATAAAATGAGTATCAGTAATGAAACAAGTGATTTCCTTTATCTTTCCACTGTACTACAGTACATGTGCATTTTATATTGAAGGTTTTAAACAGTATTGTGGCTGGGTTGAATTGTTATTTCTTTTGCAAATTGAACACTGAGTCATTAAGTCAAGTAATGGCTCAATTAATATAAATTAATGTGTGATGTCATTTAGTGACATCTAGCAACTTTTTCTGCAGTTTTCATCAACTCTAGATTGGAACTTGGCAAACCCAACCTTCTAAATGAGAGCACAATGCCACCCAAGATAAGAGCAGTGGAAAACAATAATATCTGATTTTAGGTACCAGTACTACAAGCCTGCTGTTTTCCAATCTGGCCCCTGGAGGTCAGCATTGTATCATTTGAGATAGACTTTTCTCCTTTAATACATTATTAAGCGTATTAATATTCTGGGGATTTAGTGTTTGTAATCTTTCAATGTCAGTTTAATTGTGTTATTTTTATATAACATTTACTCCAAATTTACACTTTACTTCCATGATAATCTAAAATAATCAACTGAGTTTAAAAATGTGTTAACTGTCAGCTGTTATACCTGCAATAGATTACAAACTACTCTTGCAAAGACCTTATATACGTCTGAAAAATGTATTTAAAACCTGCTTCCAAACCATATGTTTAAAATTAAGTTCTACATATAAAATGTGCTATAACAATTAATAAACATGAAAAAACACAAGTCAGTATATGGACAGTTTAACAGCAGAACGTAATTAATGCAACTGTCTAACTTTTTCTCTGACGCACAAGGTTAGGTCTATAACAGAACAATTAATTTGAGTAATCTTATTTAAACAGCTTTAAACTTACATATTCTGAGCAAAGCATGACATGAACCAATCCATCTCTTTGTACTGGCTCTGTATTTCAAGCACTTGTAAACAATGTTCTTACAGATTTTTTTGTACACCTTTGTCTTTCGTCAGCATTTTTTTGGGAATTACCAACTTTTATCTGAGATTTTTCTGGGATGTCAGTTGCAGTGACACTCACTGCCCTGACATCTACCAAGGTTAATTTTGTACTGTAGCAGTGAAGACAAAAAACTTTCTCAAAACCTTGTTCACCTTCTCATCCATTCTTACTCTCCCAGATCCTTTCCTCCTATTCTGGGTGAACTTAAATGCCTCAGACTCTGTCGTTAGGACTGTCTTGTCTCAAAGGTCAACCTTCAGCAATACTCTCCATTTTTGCTCTTTCTTCTGTCACTGCTTTTCTGCCACTGAAATAAATTATGATAGAGGCAACCAAAGAAATTCTGGCAGTGAAACTAGCACTGGAGACGCTGGATGAAGGTACCAAGGACCCATTTTTAGTCTGGACTGACCATAGAAGCATTAACCTAAATACCCTAAAACCACCAAGAGACTTAACTCACATTAAACCAGGTCGTCACTATTCTTCCTCCAGACTAAACCATATGCACTCTCCTTCTGGCAGTGAAACAGTCTTTTCCTGCCTTGGACCCTGGCTCCATCAAGATCCTTCTGCCTCCACAGTGTTTTGTTGGGACAGCTCTGCTGAAGATAAACACCATGGTGAAATAAGCTCTAAAACAATTAAATGTCTGTTTAAAACAAATGATTTTTGTCTAAACATTACAAATCCACTAAGCAGCACTTAGTTTAGAATATATTTGACTCTTTGCACAATCTAAAGCAGTTGAACTGGAGTTAGTATATGATTAAAAGGGTCTTTAAGAGTAGAGCCTGCCTTCGAGGTCAAGCTCGCACCGCACTCCTACACTGCTTGTTCATTTCCTCTTGTCTTCCAGAAACGGCTGCTTGATTTACGGACACTTGAAGTAATGTGGTTGTTCAGCACATATTAATTATACTGGCATTCATCATATTTCTAAATAAATAAGGATCCACTTTCATCCACATTTCACAACATTCCAGCATTTCTTGCTTGACCGGCTTATCAATTGCATCTGATGTATGTAAGATAGCTGTTGTGTACCCTGACTAATCAGTGAGAGGTTGGGGATTGTTAGCATTAATGTGTTGCTAAAATCTTATTTCCAAACTCAAACAGATCTGGCGAGGAGTTGGGGTGGTCTAGTGTTACATGCCAATAACTGAGCAAGGTGTGTGTGTGTGTGTGTGTGTGTGTGCTCATGCTTCTTCTTATGCATTAGTAGAAGTTTATGACATACCATATTCTCATAAGATCACTTTCTTCACAATAAGTTTGTGCCTGTCCCCCTATGTGATTTTGTAAGCGATCTATGAGATTATTATGATAGTGTCAAATGCAGCACTAAGATCAAAGAAGACTAGTATTGAGATGCAGCCTTGGTCCAAAGCTAAAAACAAGTCATTTGCAATTTTAACAAGTGCAGTTTCTGTACTATGATGGGGCCTGAAAACTGACTAAAATTCTTCGAGGATATTGTTTTCCTGCAAGAATGTGCATATTTGAGCTGATACTACTTTTTCTAATATTTTTGATATAAACTGAAGGTTTGAAATCAGTCTGTAATTTGTTATTTAATTCAGGTCTAAATTAGATTTTTTAAGAAGAGGCTTAATAACTGCCAACTTAAAAGGTTTAGGGACGTGACCTAGATATAATGAGGAATTAATAATGTTTAGAAGTGGCTCTCCAACCGTATGCATCAC
>JAOVVB010000035.1:9645327-9668603 GCA_028570985.1 Heterobranchus longifilis
CATATACAGCACCATCTGGTAAATTTTGAGATAAACTAATGATTTTTTCAAGGGCAATTTTTTATTTTCTTTTTTATGATGTGAGGGTGTTTTCCATTTATATTTCAAAGTAGTATATCTTCTCTTCCCATGGGCCGATTGCGATGAAACAAAGCCTATATGTTGCCTCAAGCTCAGCCAATGCACCCGTGAAACCCATTAAAATTCGTTCAGTAGTTTTTTACGTGATGCTGGCACAAACAAACAGACAGACAATTCCAAAAATCTTGATGTGTTCCATTACTCACGCTCTCTTACACGCCCCGCAAATTATTTTTCCGCAAATATCTTTAATGTACAGACACTCCAACTTCACAGTTTTATTATATGTACAATATAGATTTTTCGAAGGAATCTTTAGTGTCAACAATTTACAACAGCTAGATTTCATGATGTCAGGCAACATCACCTCAACTGTTTATGAGGTCCGTTACCTCACTATCCCATTACTGAAATCCTCCTTCACTAAGGATACTAAGACAGTATCTTTGTTTCGGACACCACTTTGACGATGAAAATGTGCATTAATATCTGTGACTTATCTTGCAGGTGGGACTACTGTGACAGCCGTGCTGCTGTGACAAATGAATAGAAAGACAGAAGAAGTAAGTTTAATGAGCCGTGCTGTTCTGTGTCCTGTGTCCTGTGTCTTCAGGCTCTGCTCAGAGAAGTTGTTACAGCGCTAAGGAACTGGAGTACGCTCACTTCGTTCACTCGCTCTGTGTGCTTGGGCGGCTTCTGATGTACACCAATGGGAGGAAACTTTTCCCCATTAAAGTGAGAAAGAGGAGAGGTCAGTAAGGCATGGCGGACACGAAGTGGTGATTTATGGATGTACCGATCAGAAGTTTAAATCTCATATCTCAGTTGTATCCTGTCGTTATGGATGAATGATTAAATCTGAATGTAACCATTATGGCTATTATATAACTTTCTCTTAAGATTTTGCAAGAAATCTGGGCATGATGTTTACTTTAGTCAGGATTTATCATCCTTTATCTGTTGCAGACCCGGTGACTCTGAGTGACTTGGTGGTGATACTAATCAACATCATGTATCAGCACCCAAACACACATCACTCCGATTTGAATCATGCAGGTGCGTCGTAATGAATCACGTCTCACTCCCTATCTGTGTGTGTGTGTGTGTGTGTGTGTGTGTGTGTGTGTGTGTGTGAAGATACGTATATTAATTTGAGTTTATGTTTCAGCTCTGTGGAATTATTAGCTGAAGAAGTTTATTATCCACTGAAGAAGTTATTTTTATGGTCCATTGTAAGTAATAAAATGACTCTTTAGGCCGCCCTCCTTGTCTGACGAACAGCTTCCTCAATTTGACTCTGTGGGTTTTATGGCCATTTTATGCCTGTTCGGTTTCGTCAGTACAGCTCACCGTCTTCCTCAGAACTAATCAATTCTAGTCATTAAGCAATGATTCATTAGCCCTACCTTGTGCTAATCTTTAATGAGCTGAATCAATAACATCCTTGCTGGCTTGACTAAAACTGTATTGATTTCTAAAGTCTCCCTGTCTTGGCACTTTTCCTTCCTTCGGATATTGCAGCAGGGCAGAAGTTGGTAATTAACCCGAAGCCAGGATTATCCATGTCCCGGTCAAGTGCACATATTGGTTTTTTGCGTTACTTAAAACTTACTGTGAAGCAAAGAGCAGTTCTCCAGACCAGAGGTTGTGTAGTGGTGACTAGTAGCAGGAAAGAAAAATGTTGAATGTCTGAAATGATCAGGTTGATTTTATTTGTCAGTGCACACATTTTCGAACAGGTAGAGCATGACACAGGCTTGTTGTAAGGGCTGTGAGCGAGCGACCTGAAGCCCTTACAACAAGCCCTTTTTTTGACATTGAATTCTTTAGCTGAAAACTCCACGTCCAAGTGGACCTGGTCACAAAACCAGTCAGAATTAGCTTGTGTGAATATTGACATACAGTATGTGACTGTGTAGACTCGCTCTCCCCTACAACTCTGGTGATGGAGGTCCTGAAGACCCTGTGTGAACGCACCGAGTGTGCTGTGGAGTGTATCTACCAGATCCCCGTCGTTGAGACCTTGCTAGTCCCCATCCTCACTCTGCTCAAAGGAAAACAGGTCAGCAAAAAGAAGCCACTCCAAATCGTCTTGTCTCGTTTCGGTATCTATATCCATGCTTCTCAATGAAGAGTTGGTGGCATTTTTATTATTATTATTATTATTTTTGTTTTTTTAACACAGCACTTATAATTTTTTGGAACTGATTGTTTAACGTGCATTACTGTTTTATAAGAGCACTCCTAAATGATAAACTCTTTAACATAAATGCACTCCTAGCCTGATATTATTTTTATAGCAACAGTTAATTCACAAAGATCTTCATGCAGAATGATACACATAATCTAAACCACAAAAAAAAGGAATAAAAAAATAATAATTAATGCCATGAAATGTTCCACTAAGGTGATGCTAAGATTTTTAAATCTCCAGCATCAGCATTCGTTAAGGCTTTTTTTTTTGTTCAAGAGAAACTGAGATAAGTGTTTATAGCCGCTATAATGTAATTGATAACTGTGAAAACATTAACTATCAATGGCTTAAAAGCATGACGTATTGCTTTTTTAATCAATGCATAAAATGTTGCAATGTTGCCAAATGACTGTAAGGTTAGAGGATGTGATGTCAGAGGAGAATCATCATCATCAATGGCTGGGCTTGGTCGCATTTTTCTATAACAGCATGACTTGCTATATACAGTACTGTGTTTGTTTGTTTGTATACTCCAATTATCCATAACACGAACACAACCACCAGGTGAATTGAATTACATTTGTCACCAATTATACATCAATACACTTGTGAAAGGGTCATGGGCACCCAAGGCTCCCCCATGTCCGTCGGGACATGATCCGATCCTACAGAAAAGCCAATGCAGCACAAATCAATGAAAAAAGTCAATGCAAGTCATGATAGAAGTGCACCAGACCTCCCAGTCACAGCCTGATATGGGACCCAGCAGGTAAAGAGATCCATGGATCAACAGAGGCCTCAGCCCACAACCCTCGCTGCAAACGTCATGGGGACAGACACCAAAGCATGCCCCAGAGGTCTGGTAGAGTCATGCCACAAGGGGCCAGAGAACCCAAATCATAGGTGGTTTTATAGGATGTCAATAGTTTTAATTTTTTGGTTGATCAGTGCATATTTGATAGTTCTGCTCATACGTTTACATACTCTGACAGAATCCTTAAGATGTGTACCATTCTTCAAAAGAAAACAGAAGTTATCAGGCTAAACACAATCAGTTCTTCTTCTTCTTCTTCTTCTTTGTCTTTTTGTTGTTCCCTTCCAGGGGTTGCCACAGCAAATCATCTGCCTCCATCTAACCCTATGCTCTGCATCCTCTTTTCTCACACCAACTTCATTTCCTCTCTCACTACATCCATAAATCTCCTCTTTGGTCTTCCTCTAGGGTTAGGGTTAGGGTTGGGTGCTAGGTGCTGAGACCCTGGCAGTTCCAGCCTCAGTGTCCTTCTACCGATATATTCACAATCTCGTCGCTGAACATGTCCAAACACTATAATTAAGTGTGATAATGAACTATAATAAAAGAAATAATGAGATGCCCCCCTAAATAAGTTTACCCTGAGTAGGTCAAAACACGGTGTGTTGCCCCATTAAGCATATTTTATCAGGTTTTATACCTGGCTATTCTACTTGGAAAAAAATCTCCAGGTGATTCTGATTTTTTTTTTTTTTAGTATACTTAAACAAACAAGCAAACAAACAATAAAAAACTTATTTTTTTTTTTTACAGTTTTGTTGTGTCTTGGTAACTTACAGTTTCACAATAACTTATGGTCCTAGAGTACCTTATAAACTCTAAAGTAACTTAACTATACAGTATAATAACTTAAAGTCTTATAATAATGTCCAGTCTCACAGTAATTCACGGTCTCATAAGACATTAAGATATATTGTCCATTATTAAAACAAAACAAACACTTGTTTAGAGCCTCCACTTTGGGACTCCACTATTCCTGCTGGACTCAACAGTGAAACTGTTATAAATATTAAAGCACAACACAACACAACACAGCAAAAGTTTTCGCTTTTAGCCCTAAACTGTCAGTCTGCATGTATTCCACAATTTGCCAAAAGGCTTATTTCAATCAGTTTTTTTTTTTTTCATTTCACAGGCCAAATTACACTCTCCAGAAAGCAGCCTGACCCACATAGCAGACACTCTTGCGAGAATTGCCACCACCGAACGCGGCTTAGCGCTTTTCCTGTACGAGAGGAAGATTGTCTCTGCTGAGGGTGAAGGGTAAGGAACCCCAATTAAGTTTTACGATGTCTGTTGCCATGTCCACACTCAAACCTCTCCGAGAAAGCAGTGACAATAAAATATGTTCCCAGATTTTCCCCTTAATCCTCAACTGCTCAGATGTATAATGGAATAAAAAAAGAATGAATTTACTCTGGATAAGGGCATCTTCCAAATGCCTAAATGTAAATTTGGTTTCAGTATTTCGGCAGCGCACGTGATCGTGCAGTTCACTCAGGCGCTACTGGCTAAAGAGCTACGTGCGTGTGAGGAGCTGCAGAACTCGGCCACTGTGAAAGGGGCCTTCATTTTCGTCTGCCGTCAGATGTACAACACGTGTGAGGGGCTGCAGGTGTTGAGACCCTACAGCCTGCATGAATGCATAGCACAGGCATGGAGAAAGGTAACCTTGCTGGTGCTCATGTTACCAGTTGCTTGTAGCTTGATGTTTTTTTTTTTTTTTTTGCTTATCTTTGTTGGATATCTTTCAAAGGCAGGTTTGTTTGCATGGTAGATTATATACAGTAAAGTTAATTTAGTGTACTTAAGTAAATATACTTAGATAAAAGATAAAGATGATATAGGAAGAATGCACGGTGATCCGGGAAACCTGACAAAAGTTAAAATAAACATTGGTTTGCAGCCAATAACATGCTTTATTTAGCATGAGAGCAAGTGTTCATGTGCCTTATTAAGGTTCCGGGGAGGGGGTTCTCATTCCGAAGCATTTTCCCTACAGGCGAGTTCACTTTCAGAACGAATTCCTACTCCAGTCCCTGGAGCTCTTGCGCCATCGTCCTCCCAGGACCTTCAAAGCATGTGAGATTGTGTCTCTTCATATTTCTCCCTTTGAAATGTTTCCATCCAATAGTTGGAAATTCTTTTTAGAAATTTTAGAAATGTGGGCAGATGAAAATATGAATCAGTGTGTGTTGTCCTAGAGAAATATTCACACATACTATATATTGTGTGACACCCAGATGGATTTTATAAGCAGTACCAGCATTACATTGCGCATATTTAAATTATGTAGTGATTAATGATGTACATTAAAATGATTAAAACAATTTTTTTTTTATTATTCTTGATTCATTGGCATGAGCCAAATATATTATTATAATACCACAGTGCCACTGAATACTTGTTTCTGATTGGTCAAGAGGTACTGTATGATTAATTATCTAAAACAGCTAATTATATTTTATTGTAATGAACCCTATAATTTTTTTTTAAACCAACTTTTCTTTTCATAAGTGTTCCACAACATCAAATGTAACTGAATGAAAAAAGGGATTACATGCTGGACGTTAATAACAGAATGGGACAGATCATTGACAGGTTCATGTAGTCTAATTAAGCAATATCACACAAGAGGGAGTACTGTTGTTCATGAATATCAGCATGGCTGTGATGCGAGTGTGCTGAAGACATCACATCTGTACTGATATTCAGCACAATGGCACAACCTTAAGTGTGATATTGCTTTTATACAACAGTTCCACAAACACCATTTATCATCAACAGATTTTAATTTGTTTCTTTGTTCACTTTCATGCCTGACTCAAATAACTAACCACGACTGGCGGAGCTGGCGACTGAGAGTTAGTGTAAATACCAGGGGTGAAAGTAGTTTTAAATTCTTACTAGTACTATGCAGCCCATAGAGGTGGTGGAGAGTCCTGTAAAATTTAGATTTTCAACTACTTTAACTACTGGAGTTAAATCCCTGTTAAAAATAAATGGGAAACTAATGCGCTAGGGTGTCTTGTTTCACACACCAAGTAGTGCCCTTGATCAATATTTTCATTATATTTACAGCATTTTTATTCAGGTATTACAAGCAGCTAGAAACAGTTTACTTGTTTATTGTGAAACTACAGAGTGGCTTGGGAGGAGATGCTCTTGGACAACTTGCTGAACTTTGCAGCCACTCCGAAAGGTCTGATGCTCCTTCAACAAACTGGTGCCACTCCTGAGTGTGTCGCCTACATGTTCACCAGGTTCACCAAAAAGCTCCAGGTACGGTTTGAACAGTAAGAAATATTACAATATGATAACTCCATAGGTGTGCATGCTGGTCAGTATGTCGCAGTATAAATCCATCCATCCATCCATCCATCCATCCATAACACTTATCCTGAAAATGGTCACAGAGGGCCCAGAGCCTAATTTCGGGACCTTAGAGCACAAGTGTGGGGCGCCAACCCATCGCATGGCTCAAGCACCCAGTCATATGCTGCAGTGAGTTTACATGTTCTGGCACGCTGGTGTCCTCCAACAAATTTGTGGAGTATGAGGACTGGGGTTTCCAGTGTAGGTATATATGGAAATTCAATTAATTAATAAATGTAGGACATTATAGCAAAAAATGTTGTTAGATTGATTACTTCTTTGTGATTTGTTTATTTATTTATTGCTTTAATCTACATGTACACTATATTGTTTTATAGTAGTAGTCTTTATTAGTAGCGTATTTGCCCCTCTACATTTACATGCATATGCACTTAAGTAATGTCCAATTCTTAATCCATAGGGTTTAATATGATGTTGGCCCCGCCCCCTTTGCAGCTATAACAGCTTTAACTGTCCTGTGAAGGCGTTCCACAAGCTTTAGGATTGTTTTTATGGGAATTTTTCACCATTTTTCCAGAAAGGCATTTGTGAGGTCAGACACTGATGTTGGACGAGAGGGCCTGGCCTGTAGTCTCCGCTCTAATTCATCCCAAAGATGTTCTATCGGGCTGAGGTCAGGATTGTGTGCAAGTTCTTCCACACCAAACTTGCTCTTCCATGTCTTTATGGACCGTAATTTGTGCACTGGTATGCAGAGATTGCGAGCCAGGCCTTCTTTTCTAACATCAGTGTCTGTCTTCACGAATGCGAGGAAGAGTTGGAGCTGTTATAGCTGCATAGGGGCGGGGACAAAATCAAATTATACCCTATGCATTAAGAATTGGATGAGTAAGATATTAAAGTGTCAGTGGTTTATCTTTTACGTTCTTTAAGTTTTTGCGTTTTGTGTTTCTATGATGTCATATTGTGTATCGCTGCATTTCATAGCTCCAGGTTCCTGAGCTCAGCTTACTCTCTGTTCAGAGTTTTGCATGTCCATGTTGGTTACTTTCAGATTCTCTGGTTTCTCCAAAATCTCCAAAAAATCTCCATGGTAATTCCAAGATTAGCTGCAGTAATTTCCTCATACAGTAAATGTGAATGTGTCTGTGTATAGTATGATGTCATGTAATGGATCTGGTGTTCCAGGGGTTGGCTTTGGATTCACTGTAACCCAGACCAGGATAAATAGGCTACTAAGGATGAATATATAATTATGTTTCTGTACTTTATTTGTATTTATTTTATGTTGTGGTCTTCTTTATGCTTCTTCAACCTTGTTGGTAATTTAACCTGGTCTACAATTCCCAAATCAGTAACTAATTTTTCACCTTTGAAGGTGTAATAGTACAGCATTATAATTCAACAGATCATGACTACATAAACAATAAGATTTCCTTATCACTCCTTATCAGATCTCTTTATCACCACCATGTCTGTAAATCATTGCATAATACAGAATTCCAGCTTTTCTCACAGGTACACCTACTCCAAGCATACATTTATTTTTCCTGACTGCATCATGCAGCACTGCCTGAAACTCATGCCGAAAAAGCTATTACTCTTCTTACCAGCATATTATTCCATAACAGTGTGAAAAAGTAACGTGAAATATGATTAGTTAGCAGGAGGCAAACTGTCTGAATCTTTGTTTATGCAGGACGAACCAGTAAATATATTCTGCCACATTGCTACTCACGGTGTTCATATTAGGCAAAGCAATAGCCTGGAGCCAAAACAGCTTTTATCTCTTTCTGTTCTCATACTGTATATCACTTCTACTTTTCTCGATCAGGTGAGCAGGTGTGAGAAGTTTGGCTATGGGGTGATGGTAACCCAGGTTGCAGCTACAGCCCCGGGCATTGTTGCTCTTCGCAGCTCTGGTAAGTTGCACAGAGAGCAGATTTTATAGAATCTTATATTCATTCCCCTCTTCATTGTTTCTGTGTATTCTGAAATGAAAACTTATGTGGTTGGTAAATTTTCTATAACATTAGCTGTGCCAATAAAGAAAAAGAAAGAGAGAGAGAGAGGGACTAGTAGGGGTATAAGGCATTATTGTCTCTTAGACCAATTTAACATATCAGATCAGTGCAACCCGACTTTCTACACAGCCTCTGATCTATCTACGTTGCTAATCTATAAATGTTCCTCCCAGGTTTTATCCAGGCCATAGTGGTGGAGTTGTGGTCAGCGCTCGAGTGTGGCAGAGAGGACGTGAGAGTCTTCCATCCCAAACCAATCCCAATGGAGCCTATCGACAGGAGCTGCCTCAAAGTACGATCTTTTTATCCTCTCTCTCTCTCTCTCTCTCTCTCTCGCTATCTTTCTCTAGTCTCTGTTGAACCTGATACACGTTATGACCTTGTTGAACATCCCATTCCGGACTTCATTCCCCACTGCTGTTAATATAACCTCCAGTCATCCTGGGAAGTGTTTCGACCAGACCTTGGAGTGTGACCGTGATGGTTAGTTTTTATTGAGCTACAAGAGTGTTAGTAAGGTCAGGTATTGATGTTGAATGAGGGGATTTCACTTCTTCCCGAAGGTGTTCATTGGGGTTAAGGTCAGGGCTCTGTGCCGGACTCGAATTGTTCTACTCCAACCTTACTGCACCGGGGCACTGCAATGCTGGAACAGGTTCCGTAATGCTACCGCATAAAAACACATTCTGTACAATTGAGTGATTTCAACTTTAAAAGCAGCTAGTTTGAGGGGTGAAAGTCGGTATGTATGTACAGATACTTTTGGCCATATAGTTTATTATTGAAAAGCATATTCTGTGCACTAGTGTTTCATTAAAGCAGCATTGACCTCACAGTTCAGTCACAGTGACTCTCTCAAGGGCCGCAGTATAAAGACTGATCGGTGTACCTAGTGTGATGACATCATGGTGTGCAAAACACTTGATTTTAGACTTTAGAATGATCTTGATAAATATAACCTGTAGTGTAATATGCACCTTTATATACTATCTGAGTTGTATGATAATAGGATAGATAACCCATTTGTAGTGAGTTGTAGTGTAAAAGACAGAGCTTATATATTAAAGATGCATGGTTCAAAGACCCTTACTGCTCGTATCCATTAGCGGGTAAAATTAATGACGCATCGGAGCATTGCAGCAGGACATAAGCAGGAGTTAAATGGGTCTGCAGAATTCCAGCTGTTCTTTTCTGAAGCTGGGAGTGACCTGAATTTAAACTTATTTTGATTATAAGTTTTTCTTGTGTGTGTTTGTATGTGTTTTGTAGTCTTTCTTAACACTGGTGAACCTGCTGTCTTCTCAACATGCTGTGTTGGAGCTCCTGGGACACCAGGCACTGCCCAACAAGACGGAGTACAGCCTGAGAGAAATGCCCACCTCCATTATTGTGAGTGTAACACACATACACATGCACAAACAACACTATTATAAAATGCTTTGATTCTGACTTTAAAACCTAAAGGAACAGCTTTACTCTGACCCTTACAGAGTGCTGACACTGGAGACCGCTTACATAAATGTAAAATAAATGTCCGCGGAATAGTTCACCATATCATCAATTACGCATGTTTTAATCTGCTTATGGGGCCAAACAAGTCCCTATGCAAGTCGTTATAGAATGACAATCCATCAGAATGAGGACCTGAAATGTCAAGCTGAAAATAGAAAATGAGTTAATACATTTTTTTTTAATGGAATGACATCATAATAGCAGATGTTTTATTTAGGTTATTTGTTCACACACGCACTACAATATATAAACACATAATATTTTAGGCTGCTTGTTTAATTTGCAACATTAATCCCACAAACCAAATGATGACATTTTAATGACAAAATTAGCATAGGGTGTGTAAGCTCTACATTTAATTTAGGCATGTAATCCATCTTTTTTTGTTGCGTCGCTCAGGCAAATCCCAGAGAGGAAATGAAACCTTTGTAAGTTTGAAAGTGAACATTGCAGGTCTAAAAAAATCATCAAGAGTGAAGCACAGTGATAGTTTAAGTTCTGTTACAGCTGTTACGGTTCTGTTAACAGCTGTTTATTAACAGTCAATTATGATTTTTTTTTTTAATTTACAGCAATTAAAACATTGAAATGTCAGAATAAATAATGCAGCATTTTTTTGCATGTGTAAAAAACACCACAGCATTTTGTCATGCCTTTTCCAACTGTTAACTATTATTATTATTATTATTATTATTATTATTATTATTAATAATAATAATAATAATAATAATAATAATTTATTAATTAATTAATTTATTATTTTTATTCTTTAGACTTGTATTCTTTTATTCTTTCTTGTATTGGTATTCAATAAAGATGGTGTTTTGTTACTTTCTCTTTTAGGGTTTCTCTAGGTTTGGATGCATCAGTGTGTTAGCAAAGCACAAAGGCTTTGAGTGTAAACCATTATTACTCAGAATAAAGTTACACAATTAATTCGAATTATAATGAAGATCCTTTAAATTATAGTCTTCTAAACTATTCACTCCCTGACTTTTTTTTCAGATATATGACTTATGGTAGTAAAAATATCAGCATTCTGTACAATCCTGCAGCTTGTTGTCTTGCCATAAGAGGGCAGGCTTTGACCAAAGATAAGTTGTGCACCCCTGAACTCCAGCATCATCCTCATCATCCTCATCTGCCTTTTTCTTCTCTTCTCTCAGGACGTGATGGACCGCCTCGTCATTATCAACTCTGATGCCAAAATCCACTCCCTGTTCAACTACGAGCAGTCACACACATTTGGCCTTAGGTACGATCGATAATTCCCTCCCAGCTTATTCTCTCTCTTATTCTCATTCTCTCTCTCCCTCTCTCTCCTTCTCTTTCTCTCTCTTTCTCCCTCTCTCTCTCTGAATGGAATAAGAGAGTACAAAAGAACAGCACCACCATTTAGTTACGGCAGCACCATTTAGTTAACATTATCTGATCAGCCCTTTTCGCTCCATTTATTCTCCATCTCTTTAGATCAATGAGCCTGATTTATCTCTCAGTCTTTGCTATGCTATGATTATGTCAGATAACGGGATTTCACATTAAGACGATCAGCGTTAGGAAAGGCTGTAAAACTGACCTGTGTTGATTTAACGGAAAGTTGAGAAAAACCTATTTCCTTGGAGTGTCTGCTGCTGCTGAAGCTCATTCGTCTTTGACTGCAGATCTAATTAGAGCTGGAGCAGAAGTTATTTATATCAATAAAGAGTGTATTAATGTTTTACCATATACCATATACCATGGTCTTCCACATTTATTGCCTCATAAACCATGGCTATGGGTGTCTACAGACTCAAATCATTTAGAGGTGCAGCATGTTGCACCTACGCATTTATAAAAGTGATGTACCCCTATTAAACTCAGCGACTGGGCACAAGCGGCTCCACAGCGGTGGGCAGAATCCTTGTGGCCCTTTTTTTTTCATGCACCCTCTTTTTCCAGCCTCCTACAGCGAGGCACATGGCACTTCTGCAAAGTGTTAATTTGACAGCAAGGGTGTTATGTTCTGAGATCGGAGTTCCTTTGCTGGGTGAGATGTTTAATGAATGGTGTGGGCGTGTGTGTGTGTGTGTGTGTGTGTGCGTGATGTGATGTGTTGTGCTATTGTTTGCTTTTGTGCTTTTTGAAACGTTAGTGCTTAACTTCTTTAATTGAGAATCCTTTCAAATCTTGTCCGTGTTCATTTCAAACAGGAGTCGTGTGATTTCCAGCTACATATTTTTGCACTACTGATCATGGCACAGCATAGCACCCTCATGAGGTGTTATTTCCCCAAAAGGGCTGTTATTACTTTTGCAAGGGGTGAGGTATATCTCTCCAGAAGCAGTGCTTACAGTAGCATCATGAAAGTGGTATCCTGAGAATCCCAGATGGAGAGTCCATCCAGCCTACGTGGAATGTTAAACCTTTCCTCAAGAATGATAAGTCTCTCAGAAGTAGGGAGAGGTACTTTGGAGTTAGCCTCTCAAATAAATCCCAAGAGTTGTAGCCACCTAAAAACCCTTTAGCTAGCCAACACAAATAAAAATATTCAATAAACATCCTGGCCGTCTCACAATAAGTGTTGTACTAGTATGGAGGGACTGGTGAACCAAGGTTTAGCCTGCACAGTACAGGCCTTAGCCACCTGAGAAGGACTGTGTTTAGCCATGCTAAAAGGAGTTGTTAGCCTCTGCAGAAAGAGTTGTTGGGTACACTTGACACTATTCAGCCTGCCAGAACAACTGCTGAGTTCTCATTAGATGGATTGTTCACCAGGAGGTAATACTTGGCCAACCCAAAAAAGGGTTGACCTGTGGTCGACCCCCCCAAGGAGGATACAATCACTCCAGAAGGACTGTTAAAAACCAACCATGACTTATGTTCACTCAAGACTTTATGTCTCAATAAAGGAGTGTAACAACAGGGAGGTAAGCTACCTTCCTCAGAATGAAGATAACACAGAACGGAATGAGTCTTCCCCAGAAGAATGATTTAGCTTCCCATGAATGATTGAAGATAACCCAGATGAGGGAGAATGTGAAGGTTTTTGCTTTTGAATTCTCCAGAACAAGGATAACTCACTTCGGAAGGAGTGTTCAGTCTTCTACAGTATAAGGAGTCTTTGATGGCAGAGTGTGGGTTTACCTGAAGTAGTGTTTACCTCTGAGAATGAGTGTTTGGCTTCTTGAGGTAAAAGTGATGTTAGCCACCTAGTAAGAAGTTTACAGCCACCCCTGAAGCAGTGCAAAGTTTTTCAAATATTGTAGGTTTAACTTCTTTAGGAGGAGGTTGTAGGTTTAGTGCTTTGGGTTTTAGGACTGGTCAGAACCAGAGAATAGGGGTAGGTAATTCTGAAAATGTATTATTATAATTTGTGCAATCCCATCCATCCATCCATCCATCTATCCATCCATCCATCTAGGAACCTCTGTAGTCCGGCTAGGGACCATAGAGGACAATGGTGAATACCATTGTATTTATTCTCATTTTATGACAATTTGTGCAACACTTCCTTATTGCTGACAAGGAGTCAAAAATAGTTTGCACTGATCCAAGTCCTACTGCTCATATATTCCATTGAATATGTTGATATATTTATATTTTAGTGCAATTATCTTTTGTTTATTCCTACATTTTCTTTATTGCTGCTGGTCTCTGCGAGCTGCCAAACAAGTTTAATTTTATCACTACAATGACAATAAAGTCCCTTTATCTCTTTATCTTATTGCAATCCAGAAGGAGTGTTTAGGTTTTAAGCCTAGTTTCTTAGCTTAGCTTCATGAAAGAGGTGGTAGAATCCTGAGAATAAGTGTTTATCAAGCCAGGAATCTGTCTCAACCTTTCAAAAAAAGTTAGCATGTCTATTTATTGTCTGCATTTGTTAAGTCTTTGAATGCAGAGATACAGGATATCATCGCTTCGTCTTGTCACATATTCACTCAGCCAAAACAATGCATGAATGCTCTTCTTTATCTTTTAAAATAATCCAGATAACTGTAATTTGAAACATGAATACAGTCACACATAAGGAAGCTGTAGGCTGGTAAAGGGCTCGCAGGGTTGGATCCCACCCATCACGTCTGACTCAGTGACTGAATGTGTCATTACACTGGAGGTGTCGGGTCTAAATCCGCCTCGCAGATATTCATCATCACTCACAGCGATATACTTTTCCCTCCCACACATCAACATAACATTCCTCTGTAGGGAGTGAATGTAAAAACAGGTTGTTGTTTGCTGAGTTTCTTATATTGAGCGTTAGTAAGACTTAGAGGAGGTTTAAGCTATTGAGGACAAGGGCTATCAAAGGGCATATAACCTGTGTGATTATGCAGCTTATATGAAAGACATCAAAACATGCACACCTGCAGAAAGCTTTTAGTTTATCATTTAAAATGCATCAATTCAGCATTTTGAATTGAGAGGAGGTTCATTCACTCATTTTTCTCACATTATCAATTGAATTTATGAGGAATATGTGACAAGAACGTGAATCTGATATTTAGATTTGAAAAGATAGATAGCTTAAAGCAAATAATGAGGATGAGTTGAATCAATACATGTTAAACAAAGGCATCAAAGGACTAGTTCACACTGCTTTCGTTCTGATGCCAGTTTACTAAGATGGCAAACAACCCGTGCTCATTTGCATGTACAAAGGGAGTAAATGCGTATACAAAAGTGAACAAGTTCCGGGTGATTTCCAATAAATAATTACATTACATGCAAAATAGGGTTTAAAACAATATGCAAATAAGCTGAGTCTGCTGTGTGTTCCTTAAAGCCAGGCTAAGTTTCTCTAACTACTAAAGAAAATTTCAGAATTTCGCTACATGCACACACTTTAAACTCACTGGCCACTTTATTTGGTACACTTTTTCATCTGTTCTTTTAAGCAGATATCTAAATAGCCAATCCAATAGTGGCAACTCAGTGCATTTAGGCATGTTCTGTAGACATGGTCAAGACAACCTGCTGAAGTTCATCAGATGCCGAGCATCAGAGTGGGGAAGAAAGGTGATTTAAGTGACTTTGAACGTGACATAGTTGTTGCTGCCAGACAGGATGGTCTGACTGTTAGTGAAACTGCTGGTCTACTGGGATTTTCACACACAACCATATCTAGGGTTTACAGAAGATGGTCTGGAAAAGAGAAGATATCCAATGAGCAGTAGTTCTCTGGGTGAAAATGCCTTGTTGATGCCAGAGGAAAATGGCCAGTCTGGTCAAATAACAGCTTGTTAAAACAACTAAGGTATACCAAAGAGTATCTCTGAAGGCACAACACATCAAACCTTGAAGTACTGTACATGGGTGACAGCAGCAGAAGACCACACCAGGTGCCACTCCTGTCAGCTAAGAACTGGAAACTGAGGCTACAATTTGTATAGTCTCACCAAAATTGGACATTAGAAGATTAGAAAAATGTTGCCTGGTCTTATGAGCCTCGCTTTCCAATGCAGCATTTGGATGGTAGGGTCACAATTTGGTGTAAACAGCATGAAAGCATAGATCCAAGCTAGGTGCAAGGTGGTGTAATGGTGTGGTGCATATTTTTACGTGGCACACTTTGGGCTCTTTAGTACCAACTGCACCATGTTTAAATTCTGAAGCCTCCCTGAGTATTGTTGCTGACCATGCCCATCACTTTATGATCACAGTGTACCCATCATACCCATGATGGCAATTTCCTGCAGGATAATGCGCCATTTCACAAAGCAAAAATCATCTCAAACTGGTCTCTTGAACATGCCAATGCATTCACTGTACTCCAATGGCCTCCATGGTTACCAGATCTCAGTCCAATAGAGCACCTTTGGGACAAGAGATTTGCATCATGGATTCGTAGCCGAGAAATCTGCGGCAACTGTATGATGCCGTCATGTCAATACTGTATGGGTCAAAATCGCTAAGGAAAGTTTTTAGCACCTTATTGAATTATGCCGTGAAGAATTAAGGCAGTTAAAGGGATCCAACCCAGTACTAGCAAGGTGTACCTTAAGAGTTATAATAAGTGTATAATCATTATAATGCTGGTTAAAAGCTGCAGAATAAGTGGAAAACCCAATGCAAAATAAATGAGGGTATGTTCTGATGAGGCTCACAATCTATTTAAGTGCTGTTGGCACTGTTAATACAAGATAGGGCATATAAACTTCTCATTCTTAACAGGGCTTCCAAGCTATAGTTAAGTACATAAAAATAAAATAAATAAATAAAAAAGCAACCTGAAAACTTGTAAGAAAGAACAGCCCGTTATGAACTTCATTAGTAAATCAATTTGCACATTTTGGAAATGTGGATATGTTTTATGTATGCACACCTTTATTAAATCAGGACCTTAGTGTCATGAGTATGAAATTGCTTTATGCAATATATATTCACTTTGAGTCTACTGAAACCTTCATGTTATATAAAATATTTAATAATATATTAAATTATTTATTAATTTCTTTGAATTTATTTGTTTTTCTGTTTGTTCAGGTATGAATTTATTTGTTTGTTTCAAGGTTCTATAGTAGAATAGTGCTGAAGATATGCAGAATGATCCCACACTAATGGTGGCAGTGAAACTTCCTGTTCCACAGAGATCCATCTTTCTAAAAACCATTGCGTACAGAAAAGTGAGTGTCACAAATGTTTGTGGGTTTCTGTGTTATACCAATGGAAAAGTCATTACCTACGGTAGGAGAGAGGGATATTGCTTTGTTTACTACTCAGGTAGCATCTGTTTGATGATATAATTATCTGAATGACAAAAAAACTGATTTATTAAGCGCAAAAATAAATATCTTTACCTAGAGGTTAGGGCACCTGCCCTTATGCCTATGGCCAAGTCACAGCCTTGCTGATATTCAGCACAACAGCATGACCTCATTTTGGTCTGTCAAGGCATATCCTTCCACTACTGGCAGAACTAAAGGAACAAGACTGACTGATTGACAGTTAGCGACGGACGGTTAGTGCAATTAACAGGGGTGAAAGTAGTTTTAAATTCGCACAGGTACTTACAGTACCGGTAGCCAAAAGGTAAGGGTAGTAAACCATAGAGGTGGTGGACAGTCCTGAGAACCTGACGAGATTTGCTTTAGAATATCAGATCAGTTAACTTCCGTGTTCCAGGGTTTAATCACAAATAACGTTAAATGGAAAGCTGGTGAGTTATGTACTGTATAGTGAAAGTTAGCATCCCTTGTTCCACTCAGCAAGGAGTGCTTTAGATCCTGCGTTCTAGGGATTTGGGATTCAGCCGTAGGTTAGAAAATAGTTTCAAGAACATGGACATGATGTTACCAGATGTGTTTTCTTGCTGAAAGTGCTTCCATAATTGGTTTTGAATGTTGGTTTTGGCAGGCGGCTCTTTCCAGTACTGCGGAATAATAGATATAGTTAAACATCCCAGTGCTGTTCCTGTCTATTATCATCACTCATGGAATGCCTCCTGGTCAATCAGATTGCTTGGTCAGAACTAACTGTATGTATGTATGTATGTATGCTATATTCATGCTTTAATTTACAGGATTTTGCTTTGATTCACCTTTACTCTTTGAGGATGTGGAGAATACTCTCCAATCAAGCTTTAGTACCATCGTTAGAATCCATTAAAGAGAGAAATCAGAGTCTCATCACAGTTACACCAGCTCATTCCTGTACCCTTCACCCACCTACACACACACACACACACACACAGACGCACACACACACACTATCCGATACTCTCCACTTATAAAAAAACATCCTCAAAACAAAAGTCCAGGCTTTTATCATTTCACTGATCTGCCACTTATGTGTATCAGTTTGATGAGCAAAGCGCAGTTGTACAGTAAGTACTACTGTGGCTTTGATTTGTATCTCTAAAACCGCACAACGGTCTTGTTTTTGCACAATTTTACCCTAAAGACGAACGCACGCATTTCTATTGAATTGATCAACCTCTCCCTTATTTCCTCCTTTAGACTTCTGAGTGCAGTGTGCTGTAACCTGGACTCCCTCCTGCTCCTGGAGTCTCAGTATAAACTTTCAGACGTCCTTATTCAGAGTCAGAAGGACAACGTTATCGAATCTTCACCTGGCCAAGAGTACGTGCTGCATCCTTACACACCGAATCAATGTTCCTTTTTTTTTTTTTTTTTTTTTACAGATGTAGTTAATAGGCAAAGATGCATTTAAACGCTAAATGACTCTCTTCAATTTGGAGGTCATTGTGACCAACAAAAAAAAGGAAGCTTGCATATTTTATCGCATAATCATATAATGGAAGCCAGTGCTAACTGGAAACTTGGTAGTGTAAGTTCATCAGAAATGGGCTTATTTACATTTTATGACGCACTGCGTTCTATAGAAATGGACCAAAGGTCATGAGATGGGTAAGGAACAATTAACTTGTTAGCTGGAACTAATTCTTTTGTCAGCACGTAGCACACCAGCATCTGACTGATCTGTCAGTTAAAACAGTTTCTTGAACTTACAGTAACCCCAGTGCAAAACTACAGAAGCAAGCTTCAAGCTGGTGTAAGGAAAGATTTCTGACGAGAAGATTCCTTTAATTGAATTGAATTGTCCAACTATATGGGATTTGTTACCAATGTCAGTGATTGTGACTAATTGAAGGTTTTATTTCCTTTATTTATTTCCTGACAGTGAAAAGTAAAGGTGTCCGTTAATACCAACCAGATGTTACACCATTTTTAAGATAATGCATAATGTTTCCCCTGTACTTTTCTGCAGTGAGTTTATCGTTGATGGCCTGTCTGTTGAGAGAAACCATCTCTTGGTTCGGATGAATGTGATCGGCGGCCCGACTGAAAGGAGTCTTCCTCCGAGAGCGCTAGAGAAGGTTAGAGTGCTCATTTCTTTAAATATAAGCTAAATTGGATGTTAAACCATACACCAATTGATACGTTTTTCTCCCTGCTATATTTCCTATAAACCGTTTTCTGTTTATTTACTAGGTTCCCTAATTTGATCCATGGCAGTGGTTTTACTTGTATTTAATTGTTGTGCATTTCACTTTCAGGGGAATGATCCATACCCATGGCTGCTCTTTTCATCTTACCCTGTGCCCTCGTGTTATACCCTCGAAATGCCAAAGGCCTCCTGGACAAAGCAAGGTACAGTATGAAGCTGCTGGCTAAACACTGGTTTCTTCACCGATCTTAGCCTCCTTAGACCTGGACTGCATTTTTCCCTTACTTTGGTTCAACAGCTATAACTGCAAATAAAGATCCTCACATCAACTATAAGAAATTAGTTAAATATGAGCTCAGTGAGAATTTCATGGTTGTTGGTGCTAGATGGACTGGTTTGAATATTGAACATGACCTCTGATCTATTGGGATTTTCACAGACAATAGTCTAAGCATAGGGTTCCACATCCACCATCATGAACAGCGTTCTGAGACTAATACCTTTCCACAAAGTTTTCCACTCTTTACCAAGGTTTGTTAGGAGGAAATGGGCTCTAGTCAGCTCCTTCAGGTTTAAGAAATCCGGCTGCAAAGGTCTTGATTCAAATTCTTACCTCAATGGTATAATACATGTGAAATGCCTTCTGAGACTGTAAAAGTGCAAAATAAATATGAAGCAGACATAGAAAAGTTATGTTTTGGTTTTAAAATGTGCATGACTTGAGGTATTGCATAAAACTAGTAGTATTGCCAAAGATTAATGTATATAATTTATGCAAGAACTTAATCGCCATATTTCAAACTGCCATCCTAAGTGAACTACTATGATTAAAAAGTGTTTAGTGCCACTTTACGTATATTCTTTGCAGAATCTGTTGCAATTTGCTCAAGAGCTTTTATTTATTTATTTATTTTTAAAAACTTTGTGTCAGCATTGTTTCTCCCTCAACAAAGTATAATAACCCCTAGTCATTTTGGAAATGCTCATAAAAAAATAGCATATTAATAAAACTTGCATTTTTTTTAACCACATTTATTTTAAGGGGATTTGTCATATTATATAAATTGCTTTATCTAAATAAATATTTTAATCAGCGTGTAAACATTCAGCCATTAAAATGATCAGACGTTTATTATGGTCCTTTGAGGTTAAATATAAACCGAATACATCTTTCAGAGCAGGCATATTTCAGCAGACTAGCTGGGGTCAGATCGAAAGGACAAGAGCCTCATCGGTGTATTTATTGTGATTACAATTCACCTCACAACCATCTGAGAACTTAATCCTCCATCCTGGGATTCAAATGGGGCTTTAAAATAATCACCAAGTTCAGACTCATAATTGCTAAGTTGTCACTTTTAATTCTCTGGTAAGCTTTGTTTAATTGGTATTAAATCCTGATAAAGGAATAAAACCAGCCATGCATTTGATATGGCTCTGTGGAGTCACATTCATATATTAATGTCAATTTTTCTCCCCCTTTGAAAAGGGAAACTTTACACTAATTTAAAATGATTGAATAAAGGTAGATGGATCAGGTAGATGGAAGATAGACGGTGTATCATCATCTCTGATCATATCAGAATCTCTGAGATTGTAGTAACATATATTTACTGAAATATTGCTTCATGTTGAGCTTCAACTCTTATATACTGTCAGGTCACCACATTTCAAAGTAAAAGCTGTCACAACATCACATGACCTAAGATCTGTGAAGCAAACCAGCTCCTGAGCATAATGACCCCGGCAAAACATTTGTAAGGCAAAGAGCATGGCATTTCTAGTTTATCAAAGATCTCACTCAGTTGTTTAAGTATAGACTCGTACACTTCCTAAGCGAAGATGAGTTTTGAAATTCATGAATATTGGGGGGGAAAAAGCATGTTTCATGTTGTTTGTGTTTCTCTACAGACTCTGAGGTCAGCGCTTTCCTGACATCTTCTAAAAATGGAGAGAGGGATGAAAACTGGATGGACAGCTGCAGGAGACACTTGTGCAAGGCCCTTATCACTAAGTCCAGCGTCCTTACAGGAAGCGGTAAGCAGTGACATCTACGCACTGAGGATACATACTTAAGCAGCATGGGGTTAACAGCTCAGACAGAAATCACAAACTGTATAAGTAATCCAGGTCAAACCAGGACTTTAGATTGTGCAGAATAATGGAACACAGTTAGAGATTAAAAAGTAAGGAAAAAAAGTTTTACTAGTCCTTGGATACCATCAAAGTAGAAAGATTTCTCAGTGCACTTGCCTGCTTTTAGTCAGAAACTCTGGCCTCATTCTACCCACTGCACCACTTGCACATTACAGGAGCTCAGCTGGGAGTTATTGCCACATCCCCTGTATAGTCCTGACCTCACTTCAAACCATTTCCACATGTTTGGGACCATTAAAGGGGTTCCTGGAAGGTGGGTATTTCAAAAGTAAAGCATGCAGTCTGATCATAGCTCTGGTGTACTGAGAAAACTTTCTACCTTGATGGTATCCAAGCACTGGTGAAACACTGTGATAGGTGAATTAGTATAGAGAAAATAAAGGCAATTTTTACTCTCATAACCGTGTTCTGTTATTCTGCTCAATCAAAAGTCCCAGTATGACTTGAACACACCTTGAAATTGGCTGAGATCTGTGTCCTTCAAATGTATAACGTACAATACTTGATTTGGTGTCACTGTGATCAAAAACAGTAAACTTTCAGAAATGTCCTATTTTCAACCATGTTCTGCCTCATTTGTTCTCGTCTTTCTTTTTCAATCAGCCAGTCAGCTTGTTCCTTGAAAGACAGATGAAATTGTATTTGTCTCTTAAGCTGGATTTAGACTGCACAAACACAGCACAAATCCACACGGTGTTCTGCAGGGCTGTGACCTCAGTCCTGTCTTCTTTATAAATTATACGATTCCCAATGATGATTTCACATGAGTTATGACCACGGACTGAGATTTCACTTTCTAATGATGTTTAGATCCATATTAGTCCTAGTTCATGAATTTTGAATTTGGTAAATTGTCTTGAAGACAATTCTAATAAATAGGAACACTTGCATTACAGCACGGTAACACATTATAAAACCTTCATGAGGAATCTTCACCAAATTAAAGAGAATTATAATAACATTAAAAATAAAAAAAATTACATATCTGTTTGCTGTGCATGGTGTGCCGTTTTCCGTAGTGTTAGCTGATCTTTTGGACAGGGCAGTACTGCACCTCTCATCATCTCCACCTCACTGCTTCTTCCCACCTGCAGAATACAAAGGTCAGTATTACTGTACATCACCAGTCAGACACAAGATTGTTTTTCTTTAGTGCTCGGCCATATTTTTTCTTAAGAGTGTGGTCTATCTATCTATCTATCTATCTATCTATCTATCTATCTATCTATCTATCTATCTATCTATCTATCTATCTACATAGCTTTTATTATAGGTATGCAGTTTTTGTTTGTCCATTTGTGACTTTTTGAAAACATACAAAGTCAGTTCAATAGCTTAAGTTTAAGTTGATCTTAAGAAAGACCTCTGTGACTTTGATCCTGGCATGAATGTTGGGTTAGTTTCAGTATTTCAGAAACTGTCCAGTTTTAGTGAGTCTGTGACCGTGACAGCCTCAGAAAAAAAGTTTGCCGCTGTTGGGCCCTTTGAACAAGGCTCTTAAACCTATCTGCTCCAGCGGCCCCGTAACATGGCTGATCCCGCACTCTGACCACAGTTACGCTGGGATATGCAAAGACAGAATTTCACTGTGCAGTATTTGTGACAAATAAAGGCTTAGCTTAAAAACTTAACTTAAAGAGAGATAACAGTATATGAAAAATGTATTTGAATAATGTACAAGCACAACACATTTTTCAAAAAGTATAAAAGATTGGACATTTTCATAGAGCTTTTAGACAGTGGAAAATTGTAATAAGAGTTCCTTTTTCCGAAAAAATTCAGTTTGGCAACACTTTCTAAAAAAGTCATGGTTACAGTAAGCTATGAATAAAATCCCATGATGCGATATTGCGTTCATAAAGCATTGCAATAAATATTTTAAAACTTGTTGCTAGAGACCATTTCTGATTTTTGTTTCTGAGGTTTAACATGAGGATAATTATAGTAGGTATGACTAAATACAATGCACCAAGCAAGCAGACTGGAGCTGAATTTGAATGTGTTATAATTACGGCTTATTCTGTTAAGAATTTTCAAAAGGCGCTGTAAGCTGCAATGCATTTTCATGCATAAATATACCATTGTTGTCATGCCTTATAACGTAATCATTATGTATTTATTGGACATTATATACTGCTCCAAAGAAATTAAGGAAACACTTTGTCCTATATATTTTCGAGTCAAACTGAGACTAAGTGCTCTCTTAATTTTTTGCTGCAGTATATACAGTGGCTTGCAAAAGTATTCGGCCCCCTTGAACTTTTCCACATTT
>JAOVVB010000035.1:9719815-9732198 GCA_028570985.1 Heterobranchus longifilis
CCAGCTATGAAATTGCACCTGGCTTACAAGCTGCAAGACGCAAACAGACTCGCAAAGCTATACTTCTGGGCAACGATTCAACATGATATATCAGACAGCCTTGATGAAAAATGATGTAAATAACACAACATTATAAAAATGTATACTTATTGATCTTGTTTATCTGCACACCGGTCCAACATTCTATTAATAAAATGTACAATTGTGTTAATGATGAGGAAGCTGACACACATTTGAATCTGTTTACATTTTATTAAGACCAAATCGTAATCAATCTAAATAAGATCAAACTTTAAAGTTGTTCTTAAGAAATATGCACAGCACCACAGGCATTTTGAGTCATGCTGTTTCTTAAATCCATATACACCAACAGCTACAGTACATAGATAGCTTGAAACCAGGACTTGTACTGTACAATACAATCCTTTTTTTTTTTTTTTGAAAACTTAAATGAAACAACTGTTCCCTCAAACCATCATACCGTTCAGTTTACTATACACCAATCATCTAGCCTAATTGTCAGGCTTAATCTTGTCAGATATAGTAGTGAAATTTACTCTAATCAAGTCTAATATTAGTCAAATACAGACCATTCTTAGTCTCATACCAATAGATGGATCTTTATTGACACTTTTGTTGAAAGCCGATGGAGTTTGTCATCTTTTAAAAGTATATGAGTAGCAGTTTGAAAATGCACCAATCAGCTATACAATTACAATGCACAAAAGTTCCCCTTGTGGTACCAGGGCAGCTGCCTCTCAGGTTGTGGCTGGAGGGGCCTCTTGGGTTGTGGCAGTGGATCCTATGGGTGCTGTGAGTGGATCAAACTTGTTTGTCTGGATGCATCCCATGGATGCTCAATCGGATTGGGATGGGGGGAGTTTGGAGGCCGGTTCGGAAGCTGGCTGGGCCCTGTAAGAAACACCCTGTGGTGCACTGGGTGTTCTGCTGCCTTTCTATCATGGCCAGCATTGATATTTTTGTCAATTTGGGCTGCATTAGCCTTTCTGTGGAATCGGACTGGACAGGCTGCCTTTTGGTCCCCGACGGCATGGTTGAGCTGATGTGTCCCGATCCTGTCACCAGTTTATTGGTCATAATTGATAATCAGTGTTAATGTTATGTGGTGGTAATATTAAAGTTGATCAGTGTACTGCAAGTGGTTGGCTGGCATCTCATTTCTTAAAAAGAAAAACATGATAGCCTTTGTCTTCCCTCCCAGATAGCTGTCAGTTGATGGGAAGAGCTCTTAGATGGGGTGGAAATCGGGAAAAACATGTTGGGCTGGCTTCATGTGTCTCAGAGGATGCACGTATTGGCCTTCATCCTTTGCTCCTTCCCCTGGTTGATAGTTATCACATAAGCAGGTGAGCTGGCTGATGGATGGGCAGGTGGCCAAATTAGGACAAAATATCTTTTTTTTTAGTTTTTTCTCTCTCCATGTTGAAATTGCTGATAAGGTGAGCTTTTCTGTGAGGAGACTTTCATTTCTGTATTGTCTACTGATTGACACCTTTTAACTTTCTCTCTTGTTTGTATCTGCTGATTGTTTGTCCATTTGACTATTTTTACCCTTATGACTGCCATTAAAACTCATATACCAAGTATACCACTGGGATTTCAATTCCCTGAACTGTCATCAATTACAGATATAAATGTAACTGACAGCACACCTAGAGTGCTATTCTTTCTGTGAAGCAGTTAGCGAGGCTTGTTTTAGTTATTTAATTATTTATTTTGTATGTGTGCTAGAATGAAAGGTGTTAGATAAAAAGATAGAGGACTCACTAGGAGGCAAATGGATTTTAACTTCTAAATTGAACAAAAAAAAAAACATTATTCAGTAATGATAAACAGACAGTCGGCTATAAACAGTAAAGTAATGTGCAAGCTAAGCAGGAATCAGAGTTATAGAAAAACAGAAATAGGTTCATGGACCAGGTACAAAAGTACAAAACATCAAACGAGGCTTAGTATATTGACAAATGAGCAGAGGAGAATATACACATTGTGTAATAAGGGTCCTTCTATACAGTAAGAGTTTCTGCAAACCATATTTGTAGGCCACAATGAAGAAGAAGCCTTTACTTGTCACATATACATTACTGCACAGTTCATTTTTTTTCCTTCACCTATCTGATGATGAGCCTTGATACAGTGCCCCAATAGTGGCAGTCTGGTCCATTGAGCAATACTTGGGCTTGAACTGCCAACCTTCTAATCAGTAACATAAAACATCCATGCGATGAGCAACCACTGCCTTATTTGGAACAATGGAAGTTTGGTGATAAATATGGTGTTGACATGACAAAAGGTGTTTAATTATAAATCAGAATTATCTGTAATAAATGTGGAATATTAATTTCTTCTAACTTGAGGTGATTCCTAAATAAAGAAAAATGCATAAGACAGACAAAAAAATATTGGCAGCAGATCCTTTGGGTGCTGTGGGTTGTAACTGGGGCCTCTTGTTGGTCCACAGCATCCCATGGGTACTCGATCAGATTGGGGTCTGGAGAAGCTGGAGGCTGGGCTCTTTGCCTGCTGGGCCCCATGCATGGCAGGCTGTGGTGCACTGGGTGTTCTGGTGCCCTTCTATTGTGGCCAGCATTGACCTTATTCAGCAATTTGTGTTGCATTGGCTTCTCCGTTGGATTGGATGAGACCAACTGGCCTTTGATCCCTACAAGCATGGGTGAGACATGGGTGATACCCATGATCCAGTATTGGATATGTTGACTTCGCCTATCAATGGACATAATGTTATGGATGTGTGCACGTGTGTGCAGTACTGTGCAAAAGTTTTAGGCAGGTGTGAAGAAATGCTATAAACCAAGAATGCTTTCAAAAATAAAGATTTAAATTCTATATTTTTATCATTTTACAAAATAAAAATTGAATAAACAGAAGAAATATGAAAATCAAATAAATTTTTGGCATGACTACCCCTTTTGGCTTTAAATCAGCATAAATTGTCTGAATTGAATTGTCTGTCACTTGAACAAAGTCAGGGATTTTGTAGGATCAGAGTCAGGTGTACAGTATGATTTAACAATTACACAAAGCCGGTGTTAATGATCCTCAATTTCATATGAAGGCTAAAATACAGTCATTAACTGAAACAGAAATAGTTGTGTAGAAGACTTAAAACTCTGTGTGGAATAGCCAGGCACTGCTACTAAGGTGAGGTGGTGGAGATTGTTACAGGTCATAAACCTTATCAAAACTGAGCACAGCAACAAGATACAGTACAAGGTTACAAGATACAAGTTATCAGGCATCAGCAAGGTCTCTCCCAGGCAATGATTTCAAAGCAGACTGGGCTTTCAAGATGTTTAAACTATTTTGAAGAAGCATGGTGGTGGTTGGCCAAGAAAACTCAATGAAAGATATATCATGCTTACTTCTCTTTGACATTGGAAGATATCCAGCAGTGCCTCAGCAAAGAACCTGCACAATCCAGTAGGACTCAGGTACACCCATCTACTGTCTGAAAAAGTCTGTCCAGAAGTGGTCTTTAAGGAAGAATAGCCATGCAGTACCTTTTGGTGTGGAAATAAGTCTAAGTGACTCAACGGCAAAGTTGAGTCATATGATACAATGACTCATACGACTCAATATAAAAAAGATGGCAACGGTGAGGTCGGCAGCCATCATGGCTGATCCTAACCACCAGTTAAATTATTATTTTATTGCATTATATATTTAGTTTAATTGTAATTTCATTTGTAGCGTAATTTTTCTATTTTTAGATTACGAACAGTCATGTAAGCACATCAGATAGTGTTTGGTTGTGTATGTGACAAAAAAAAAAATTACATTTGAAACTATTCAGGAAAACACAGGGAAAATTGGCATCAGGTGCTCTGTAGTAATGAGTCAAAAATTTTAAGATTTGGCTTCATTTTAGGGAGGCAAGTTGCTTGCCGAAGGGCTGGGGAGCGGTACAAATGGGCCTGCACTTCTGCAAACAGAGTTTGGAGACTTGTTCAGAATTAATGGGGTTTTCAATGCTGAGAAATACAGACAGACAATTATCCATCATGCAGTACCATGAGAAAGGCGTCTGATTTGGCCCCAACTTTATTGTGCAGCAGAACAAAGACCAGGAACATACAGTGCATCCAGTGTCATTAAGACATATCTTTAGTGTAGAGAAACACAGCAAGTCCTTAAAGTGAAGGTTTGGCCCCCACAGGGCCCTGATCTCAGCATCATTGTCTGTCTGGGATTACATGAAGAGACAGCACGATTTGAGGCATTTCAACCTGCTTTTGAGTTCCTTTAAAAACTACAATATGTGCAAGTGTACATAAAAGCATAGATGGCAATTCTGGTATGGCAGGGAAAGGGTGGTCACACTTAATAACCATTTGATTTTGATTTCTTTTCCAGTCATTTACTTTCTATTTTGTTAATAGTTTTTTTTTTTTTTATTAATTATCACTTCTATTTTTTAAAGAATTTTTACTGTACAGCATTGCCAGAATCTTTTGCACAATACTGTACATCATGTGATTTATTCAATCTTAGGGATGGATTTATAAAGAAAAATAACAAAATAAGAACTTTTTGTTGGTTTACATTTTTATATATTTATGAAAACTACAAAGATTCCTGAACTGCTGTGGTTTTCATTTGCAAGAACAATTCTATCATCTTAGTTTAGCCCCAAAAGTAACATGGTATCTATTTACAAACCAAAATGATTAGAAATTTATTACATTCAATATATCATGTAACCGTTCAATAACTTGGATATGACATTTACTGTGTGAGAAAAATCACACTTAGCGAGCAGGATTATAAACATCTTGATGCAGACTGTATTGCATTAGTTAACCCGGCTCCCTACCCAACATGGTCTGTTAAAAAAGATACCCCAAGCTAGATTAAGATTTAGATTAAATAGTTTCCCATAATCCAATGACATAATCACCACCAAGCTATGCAAATAAAGTTGTTTATTAGACACCAGTGTACTCCTTGTGAACCAGCATTTAGTACTGTTTAATACTGTTCGGGGAAATATCACGAATTGATATGTTTTGCTGGGAATTATAATCTTCCTTTGGAGCTACAGTACAAATCCTCAAAGCTTGGCGAAATCCTGTCTCACAAATTTAGTGGATTTATTCTCAATCTCCAACCTGTGGAAACGGCTTTGGGAATTCTGGTTTACGGTTATGCATTCATTCAGCCGGGTTGTTGCTTTATTATTCATTTATATTGCAAAAAGCCATTTGCATCATAAAGTAATAATTCAGTTATGGTGTTAAGGGAGCAATGATGTGCCTCCATGGCTGGATTGCTGCAGTAATATCACTTCCACACTAGACTTGTTCTAATCTCCAGTTTATTTAATTACTGAGCGGTTTCTATTACCTCTCTGCGTTACTGTGTGCAGTGGTGGATGCTGCCACGTACTGTAGCTGTGCACTAAACACTTCGCATTTCGACACAGATGAATGCACTGAACTCTGTGGCTCTTAATATGTGAAAGGCTTAGCAAAGAGGCAGCCATATAGTAATTCACAATCATTTCCATTACTACTCTTTTGGATCCACGTCTCTGAGCCTGATTGATTTTTTTTTTTTTTCCTTGCCTTTCTAACTTGTGCATGTATGCTGCTAGAATGCTAACATTGGCTGAGGTCTATCATTTCCCTCTGCTCTTTCAGGTAGATGAAACTTGCAGTCAAGACAGACATCACATGCATAAAAATGATTACATCGTCTTTACTGCAAAGCTTTCTATTTGTGATATCGACTATACGGACCTCATTTTTGCACAATTATGAGCTTTCTCTAAGACTCTGTGCCTCAGGTATTCATCTTTAAAGCAGAAGAAGCCGAAGTCACACTCCACTGGTTCTATTTGTGACACTCATCTGATCTGAGCCTTTTCGGTAGTGTAGCTATTCATTAGTACATGGCCGCCAGGAAAAGGCAGAATAAAGGGTGTGTGTTGGTATTCTAAAGGTGTAGCGGCACAAAAAAAAGAGGTCGCCGTCTCAGTGAGGAGACGACACCCAGGTGTTAGTCAAAACTGACATATAAAGCAGAGGAATATGCTTGTAGTTGACCATCTTTGCCAGATAAGCCTTTAATATTAATATTGATTTTTGTAATGTTGTTTTTTCACTGGCTCCCATTAGGGGTCGCCGCAGTAGGTCATCCAGTCTGCTCAGGTATTTTACACTGGATGCTGTTCCTAAAACAACACCCCATGTTTATTTGGGCTTTGGCCATCACTAAGCCACTAATGCCCTGGATGGACCCTCGATTATTTAATTCCCATTAGAAGGAAGTGAATGGAAAGACGATATTTGCACTTGCACTACCCCGGGGTGACGAGGATGTGATACAGTATGAGAAGGAAAGCTCAAAGGAGATTTTAAAACCATTACCGTATACAGGTGTAGAAAAGGATCCTCATTATGAACAAATTGTTCTGTGTTCACAATTTGCACCTTAAGCCCAAAAGTTACATCAATATTTACACATGGAAAGTTAATTATATTCAGACTTGGATTGTGTGAGCATTTCTATGTGCCTCTTTCAGATTATTAAAATCAGCTGCTCGAGTAGAAGAGTCCGTGCCTGGGCATTTTAATAGCAAGTAAAAAAAAAAATCAGGAGCAGAAAGTGCAGACAGAAAAATAAATTAGTGTTCATGTTTTTCCCTTAAAATAATATCGATTGATAAATACTGTTTGACTCGGATCCTGTTGACTCAAAACATTTTTTGTGGACCGGGAATGATAATTAATGAATCAACAGTGTCCTATTTAAAGTATTTCATGTTTAGCTTGAATTACAGTACATTCCGAAAACCAAGGGCAGCATTTGCAACTCAAGGTCCCATATCTTTCTACATTTTTTAAAAAGTTAACACAGGTCTCACAACGTGCTTTAACTGAATAAACCTTCACATAATGCATTTTAATACTTTAAACTCCGATTCAGTGTCTGCAGTATGTAAACGAGCTTACTCCCGAGCCACACCAAAGAACAGCAGAGATGTAAGGGGAGGGAATTTTCTTATATGAGGTCACAATAGGCGGAGAAATCTAATGGGATTGTTAAAATCCATACAAAAATGGAAAAAGGACATAAATCTCATTTTTTGTTTGTTTGTATACACACACTGGAAACCCATCTGAAAATAACCGAAACGTGAATTTTGCATAATAGGTCCCCTTTTGGAAGATTAATAAAAAAGTTAATAATTAAATAACAGTTTAGACGGTTTAGAGTACAGGAAATATGAATACATATAATAACAAACTCATTCCCATACAATTGATCTTATAACAATATACTGTATAAAAGATCTACAATTCTACACACATCTGAACTCAAGTTGTTTAAGGTTACTGCTCGAAAAGACCATGCTGGCTATTTGTTGAACACAGACAGAGCTAAATCTTCTCTTGTTTTCGTTTCCTCAGCCTTTTGATCATCCTGCCTACACCTTGTTTTTTTTTTTTCCTTGTTCAAAGGACATGGCTTCATTACCCTTCTGCTGCAACAAGTGTCTCAGCTACACTAAAAAAAAAATAATAATAAAAAGAGTGTTACATGCAGAACATTTGAAGAACTTATTGAATGCCATCTTAACAACTTCAAGTAGTTCTAGTCCTGTGGGAGAGAGAGGATTCATGTAATCAACAAGCCCATGACCAGTCTTATTCTCCGCCTCTGATGGCACACTTAATCAGTGGTCTTGCTTCTCTCATTAGTCCTGCGAGGATTGAGGAGCCCTCTGAGCATGAGCCACCACCATTAATCCTCCTCCTCCATTCCTCATATCCCGTCCAGATCTACGTGGAAATCAGAGAAGCAGTGGGAAGAACGTTCTCTGCTCTCATGTTGCCCTTATATGTATGTGTAGAATGTAAAGAGAAGAAGAAATGATAATACTCTAGGTATTTTGTAGGTAAACGTGGATTTATAATGATTTAAAGGTGCAGTATAATAAAACACAGTTATAAGAGCATTCTTTATGTCTCTGTTCGCACGGGATTAGTATTATATGGGGACTTGCAGTCATTTGTAATAATTGCGGAGGTCGTCTGTGATCTTAAGTCAGGGTTTGGTGGGGTTGTACATCAAGGACTTGTTTTGATGTAATATCAAGGTTTTTGTTTCCTGTGCGCCTTTTTATCCATCTTCCATGAAGAATGGAGGCTGCGTTGGAGTGTGAATAGGGCTTATAATCCTCTGCTATGCACTTATCCCAGCATTTCACTAGCGCTTGAATACCATCAGGGTCGAAAGTTATCTCAGTATACCCGACCCAAGATCAGACTGCCTGCTTCACATTTAAAACTCTGGCCTCCCAGGAACTCCTTCAACAACCCAAACATGTATAAATGGCTTGGAGTGAGGTCAGGACTGTATGGGTGATGTGGCAATAACTCCCAGCTGAGTTCCTGTAATGTGCAAGTGGTGTTGGTGAACGTTTGTGTGTACAGTCCCCACAGACAGGTGTGTCGATTCCACAAGCAGGCAACAAGCTATCAGTCGATTTTCAAGGATCAGGCGTCCCATTAATTTTCACAGAAACAACCGCAGTGGGCTCCAACCCACCTTGGCTGGGATGGACATACAGGATTCTTTAAACGTTTGGCAGCAGAAGAAATTTGCCCTGTCTGTAGACCAAAACATTACTCATATCCTCATATCAGTTGGGTTATTTCCATGCAAGACTAAATCAATCGGATGCACAAGCTGTTAGCATGAATCACTGCAATGCATTTAAATTCAGTAAGTTTTTGGATTTTTTGGCCCAGTCGACTCTATTTACATTATGCTTATACTTATAGTATATTTGGCAGGCAAATTATTTAAAATGACTTACAAGCTTCCTGGCAGTCTTACAATTTGAATCCATAAACATTTAGTAAAATCTACAACAAAAAGAATTCTTATAAACCTTTTTCTTGTGTGTGGTAAAGATCTCAAGATCTTACTAGGCTATCACTAATACATACTTCATGAACCTCAGATAATTTACTTGCGGTGTGCTGTGTATAAATAATGAATCATCATACGGTAATTCCTGTAATTGTTTTTGAAATAACCTTTATTCAGTTTTCTGGAGACTTTTGTCAGCCTCTGGTTCAATTCAACTACTGTACTGTACACTAACGTTTTTATATCCCAAAAGTCTGACCTACTACCATAAAAAACAAGGTGAAGATTTTGAACGTATTTTTTATTTAAATACAAGAATGAAAGTTTCACTCAGGGTTCGAATAACACTGGCTTTCGAGGGGGTCCATAACATTAGGACCAGCACTGACCAGCCATAACATTATGACCACCTTCCTAATATTAAGTAGGTCCCTGCTTTTGCACCATAACAGTCATGTACTGTGTGTTCTGACACCTTTCTGTCAGAAACAGCAGGAAGATTAGTAGTACAGATCTTCTATTGGATTGAAATACAGTACACAGGCCAGCCTCTCAATCACTCTCCATATGTACTGTATCAGTGAGCCTTGGCCGCCCATGACCTTGTCACTGGTTCACCAGCTTTCATTCCTTGTATTACTTTTGGTATGTCCTGATCACTACAGACCAGAAAGATCCAATAAGAGCTGCAGGTTTGGAATCGCTCTGACCCAGTCGTCTAGCCATCGCTCAAATCTATATGTTTGTCCATTTTATTCAGCACATTATCTTCAGGGATAAAATTTTCACATACTTCCTAATATATCCCATCCAATTGCAGGTGCCACTAACAAGATAGTATAACTGTCGCTACTGCGACAAGAGCCAAATTGTGATGGATGGATCAGAGCAACTCCAAAACAGGTCTTATGAGATGTTCTTATGGGATGTTCACTACAGATCTGCAGTGGTCACGACCTGCCAAAGGTGGTTTAAGCAACTTAAATCCGTGAACTGGCTACAGGGTCATGGGTGGCCAAGGCTCACTGATGCACATGGGGAGTGAAGGCTTGCCGCTGTAGTCTGATTAAATAGAAGACCTACTGTACTATAGGTCAAATTGCTAGGGAAGGTTAATGCTGGTTTCAAAAGAAAGGTGTCAGAACACAGTGCATCACTGTTTTGGTGGAAAGAGGAGGGACCTCCTCAATAATAACGTCATAATTTTATGCCTGATAGTGGAAAGTGCGGGGCAGTGCAGAGTTACTGTGAAAAACATTCTACTATTACTTCTGCAGGCAATAACAACATCAGAATCACACAAGCAAGACATTTAATAAAATAATCAGGACAAGCAAACAAAACAAAAAAAAAAGTCACGAAGCAGTGGGACAGGTAATATCTTCTGCTTCTCGTACACACCCATTCATCACCGATTGTTGTCTTTATTTAGTGAATCCAAATTGTCTGAGAAGGCAAGGCTGTTTGAGTTTTGGCATCCTGACTATGCATAAACCGCCGCTAAATACTGAATAAAAACAGTTTTATTAATTAATGACTTACAGTTGATTCAAATGTCATGCCCACTGAATGATGAGGAGTTCAGCTGACTATGAAAATCTGATAATTTAACACGCAGTCCCAGCACGCATGGATAGCCACAGCAGGAAAAAAAATTGTGTTAGTGTTGACAGATGTTCAGAAAATGTAATGTAATGAGCGAATAAACACACATCATTGCCATATTTATATTATTATTTTGTTCATTTAAGGAACTTAAATATGGGAGATGAAATACTGTATAACTTGTAATACAAAAGTGGACAATTTCTTTTAATGCTCCTCTTAAAGTCTCACAGGAGCTTTCAGGAGCGCTTGTGTGCTTTTCATGGAAGCCAAATTCCCCAAGCTCCCTGGTAATCTAAGCGATAGTTTCACACATGTTCTTGTGTTTTCTTAAGTAGCATAAATAGCAAAAGTGTTTATTAGAATATACATGAAAAAATAGGATATTATTATTATCATTTTGGTATGTAACCATGAAAATTCTTGAATACCTTGAACACACAGGATTTGCATTTATAAGCGTTTTTTTTAAATATTTTCTATGTTTTGCTTTTGAATCCTTTAAGTTGTAATGTTCAGCTTCCCCTGTTGTCTACTCCATCTTACCCTTAACTCACTCACTCACTCATCATTTATACCGCTGTATCCTGTATTCAGGGTCACAGGGGGCCTGGAGCCTATCCCAGGAGACTTGGGGTACGAGGCGGGGTACCAGGCGAAAGTGCAAACCACCAAGCCACTGTGCCACATAGTTGATTACTATTATAAATAAAAATGGAGCCATTGTATCACCTTAAAGAACTTCTTTTTGCGTTGTGAATTTTTTTTTTAGATGAGTCCTGTGCTTTTTTTTAATTCTAGTAGAAGCTTTTATTGCATTTCCATGTGTTTGAGGAATTCCATAGTTCTGTCGAACTGCAAACATAACATCAAGCTTGAATGCGTGGAATGCCTTTTTGAAGGCTATGAACATTAAATGTAAAGGTATGTGTGCCTGATTCCTCCTGTGAGTCCTGCAAGATGTGAATTTGATGGTCCTTATTTTCCGAACCCTGCTTGATTTGTTCCAAGTAACAAAATGATTAAATAGATGCGATTTAAAAACACAATGTTGTATGGTTTTGCTGTAAATCACCCGAGTAACATGTCTCTATAATTTGTTATAGATTTTCATATTATCTATATATAATCTCTAATTTGTACAAGTTATAGATTACCTTACTTGTGCATAAGTACTATGGTGCGCGTTGTCCAATGTTTTGGTGTGTTGTGAGTCTAAACCCCATCTTGGAATATTTTTTGGATTTGTGCAGAAATAAAACTGCTGCTGTCCGTTGAGCATCTTGAATGCTTTTTGTTTTCTCTCTTTCTTTCCACTTAGATCATTAAATATTTTCCATGGTCTGCCTCGCCTAGGAGCTTCGGTTTTGAATTTGAGTTCATGCAATTATTTTTCAAGGTGTGTGGTTAAATCCTTTCATCATTTGTGAGTAATGGAAATTTGAAATAGTCATTATTTACTGTATGCCTAAACTTCACGCTTATTACAAATTCTGATCGTAACATAAAAAACATGAACTCTATTTATTTTTAACTACACCCCAAGGAAACCGCAACATTAGTGCAGGAAAAGTTCCAGGCAGGAAAATGTCAAAGAACATTTAAAAAGCTGAGCAGAGAATGCCATCAGCTTCCTATTTGCCACCTGCGAGAACAGATGCCAGATACACCAACATCAGGAAATATAGGCCACCATTTTTAGCAAATCATTCACAAAAACAGCTGGATGCCAACTCTGTGTGCTCCTATATATACATATATGTAAAAAAAAAAAAAAAATGAGTTGGAAACATGTTTTCTCATGGCTGTAATTACTAAAATCATTTCAGCACTGCAGGATGGTTTATGCACAGCTT
>JAOVVB010000035.1:9737790-9752722 GCA_028570985.1 Heterobranchus longifilis
AAAAGGGCATTCGGAATAAAGCCTATGCCAAGTTGTGTGCGGATTGGGTGGTTTGCTGTGGCGACCCATCGACAGGTGTAGCCGAAAGACTAACTAAATACGTTAAAGCAATGGTTTTAAAAGCTGGTGAAAGGAAACCTATACATTTTATATTTGTGCTCAGTAAAAATACATCAACCCTGGTGCAAAAATGTTCTTTTAATTTGAGTATAATTATGCAGCATTTACTGTAAGTAATTTATACACTGCAGGGCCAAACAAAACAGCACTGTTTGGACTTAAATGGGCAAATACTTAAGAGTCTTAATTGGATAATAATTGCTGTGATTAATATGCTTCAGCAGGCAGCGATTCTTTTCACCTTAACTGAAGCAGTGAGGAGATTCTACATGTTAGAAGATTTTTTACTGTAGTTGTGAAAATAAAGTGCTGAAAATATTGGAATTGGGTTGAGGGCTGTCCTTTACATTATTAAAACCTGGAAGGATAGTAAAAAAAAAATAAATAAATAAAAAAGAAATGTGGTCATGAATCAGCGATCACTTCAACACTCGAAGCATCATAAAAAAAATCATCAGTAGAAATTATAGCTATAGTTAATAGTGAAAGTAAGAGCATTTCCACATTCACAATGTGATCTAAACGCACAGGATTGGGACTAAACAGCTGTGTGGCCATAAGAAAACTACTTGTTATTCAGACTAAACTGAAAAAGGCTTCAGATTGCTAGAGAGCATATAGATTTGAATTTGAAGTAATGGAAAAATGTAGACCAGATCATATTTACTGTAGGATAATGTTAAGATGGCTCTGGGAGCAAAGCAAATCATTTTTAAACATGAATTGGTCACCACTCCCCACACCACTCACCACTCCCACTCACCACTCCCTTTACAGATTGTTTAGTCTCTCCTGTAATGAATAGAAAATCTCTGCTAAAATTAAATGCAACCCTGGATGGAAATAAATCTTGTGATAATGCAGTGTTGTTGAAACAATGTAAGTGTGCCATAATAAATGCTAAAGGTGATCCAACAAAATATTAGAATTTTGACTTTTCTTGGCTGGGCAGTTTCATAAAAAAAAATCCTACATTTTTATTCATAGTATGTATCTAGTTGTGCAGAGCAATATGTCACATTTTGTGTATGTCACATCATAACTCTATCTACTACTGTACATACAGTACACTCACCAGAGGAACCAGTAATCTCTTCTACTTCCTTCCGTGCTTTTTATTTCATGTTTAAGAGGTCGTATATCATAAGATGAAAATGAAACCATGCCAAACAGTAAAAAAGAAAGTTGAAAGCGAGGAAGTAAAGAAATATATGACCACAAGTGTGATATGACTAGTCTGAGGAAACACTCAAGCCATTTCTTATTTTAATGCACGACACCTAATGTGCATACACAGTAAAATTCTCAGAGTAGATTTAACACTTCACAGGTTCATTTATAAGTCCTGCAATATAAACGCTATAGGGTGGTAACTTAACATTTGGGATTTTGCTGTGTTGAAGTTAACACGTTTCATTTCAAACATTGATTTGTTGTTAAAAAAATTACTTTCTGGTTCACTAATGTGAAAACAGGTTCAGGATGTGTAGTACATAGTAGTACTATAAATTAAAGGCATATTCTGGGTTTTTCCAGTCTGTCTTAAATCAAAATTGATGTGCATATACAATAAGTACATTACAATAGGTCTTGGTTTGTTAGAATTCTTCCTGCCCTGTACATGGATTGTGAAGTTTGTCATCTAGGATTGCGAGTACAGTGTAAGTAACCAGGGGAAAATTTGCTGACTTCATTTTCTTTGTCTTTCGGCTGTTCCCTTTCAGGGTTGCCACCTCAATCTGGCCTCTCTGACTTTGTCTCCAAAACATCTAACATGGGTTGTTCCTCTGATGGACTCATTCTTGATCCTATCCATCCTTGTCACTCCAAAAGAGAACCTCAACATTTTCACCTCTGCTACCTCAAGCTCTGCCTCCTGTCTTTTCTGCAGTGTCCCTGTCTCAAAGCCGTAGAGCATTGCTGGTCTCACCACTGTCCTGTCATTCTTGCTGATACTCTTTTATCACACAACACACCTGATACTTTTCACCTGTCTTGATGCGGCTAACCTTTATTCCTTTGCTTTCCAGAGCATATCTATACCTCTCTAGATTTTTCTCCACCTGTTCCCTGCTCTCACTACAAAGCACAATGTCATCTGCAAACATTATAGTCCATGGAGACTCCTGTCTAACCTCATCCTGTCCATCACCAGAGCAAACAAGAAGAGGCTCAGAATCGATCCTTGATGCAGACCCACCTCCACCTTGAACTCTTCTGTCATTCCTACAGCACATCTCGCCACTGTCTTACAGCTCTCAAACATGCCCTGTGCCCCACTAACATACTTCTCTGCAAGTCCAGACTTCCTCATACTGTACAATACCACAACTCCTCTCACGGCACCCTATCATTTGCTTTCTCTAATTCTACAAAGACACAATGCACCTCCTTATTACTTTCTCAGTACTTCTCAAAGCAATCCTACAGCCTCAAAGCAAATACTGCATCTGATGTACTCTTTCTGAGCATGAAACCCATATTGCTGCTCACAAATGCTCACCTCTGCCCTTAACGTAGCTCCACTACTCTCTCCCAAAGCGTCACTGTATGGCTCATCAGCTTTATTCCTCTGTAGTTGCCACAGCCCTACTCATCTCTTTCGTTTCGTTCTTAAAGATTGGCACCAATACACTTCTCCTCCATTCCTCTGGGATCCTCTCACTCTCCAAGACCTTGTTAAACAGACAAGTTTAACAGAAAGCCTACTGCCACCTCTCCTAAGCACTTCCATACCTTCACAGATATGTCATCAGGAGCAACAGCCTTTCCACTCTTCATCCTCTTTAACGCCCTCCTCACCTCACTCTCTTCATCCTCTTCAACGCCTTCCTCACCCTACTGTTACTGATTTTTGCTACTTCCACAATAGTCACCTCTTCTACTCTTCGTTCTCTTTTCATTTTCCTCATTCATCAACAAGTTCTTATTTCGTCTTCCCATCACCCTCCTGGCATCTGTCAGTACATTTCCATCCTGATCTTTAATCACTCTAACCTGGCCTTTCCACCTCTACCCTACCCTTATGCCGCATCTCCCTGTACTCCTGTCTACTCTTAAGTCCTGTCAATTTCCCACTCCTTCTTAGCTAGCCTCTTTCTCTGTATACACTCCTGAACTCCCTCGCTCCACCACCAAGTCTCCATGTCCATATGTCCCTTTCCTGATGATACACCAAGTGCCCTCCTATATTTCACCCTGATCACATTAGCTGTAGTTGTCCACTCAACTGAAAGCACCTTCTGACCACCCAGAGCCTGTCTCAACTCTTCCCTGGAAACTACACAACATTCTTCCTTTTCCAACTTCCACCACTTTGTCCTCTGCTCTGCCTTTGTTCTCTTTACCTTCTACTGAAAGTAGCTGTATAGAGATGATAGATACATACATACACTATGTACATACATACAGTACATACATATATAGTATTGATCCCAAAGGAAATTCCAGAAATAGCCTGTTAACAGCAGTTCTGATGCAGAAGCTTCATACAGTATGAGCCTCAGCTGAACTTTGAAATGCATTTTTGTATGGAACAAGGTTGTGGAATTTGGTTCTGATTACAGTACCTACCTTGTACTTGTGTTCCTGGTAACAAACTTCACAGTCTGCGTACAGAGGAGGAAAATGTATAATGACCAATACCTATTGTAATGTACTTACATGCACCTCAATTTTTATTTAAGACGGACCAAAAAGTGCCCAGACCCCCACTTTAAGCTTCTTAGGGTTTAAGCATAATCCTCAAGACCAGGTTACAATGATTGCTCCCACTTAAAGCCTAATTTCCCAGAGTTAAGACTGCAAGGGTGAGATACAATGCACTTATTTCTTACTCCAGTTATTCTTCCACTTCTGTAGGAAATTACGAGGTAGAGATAATCAGGGAGTAGATGAAAGCAGTTTGGACCTTGGTGGAACATTTTAATGAGCGTGACCTATGACTTGTGTTTTCGATACAACAGTTGCTATTATCTGAAACAATAGAAGAGATAGAAACATTGCCCCCCCCCCCTCGAATATTAATAAGTTTTGACATATGTGCAAGCAAAAGAGTCAGTCTCTCAGGGACATGCAGCATGGGCCTGGAGATGAGTAGCCTGCACAAACTATGACTCTGTTTACCCCTCTGGCACTTTCTTTATACCGAACAATCACTGAATCACAATAAACACAGGAAGAAGCTGGCAATCCTCTGAGATGCCAGCTGCAGTATCATTTAGAAGTGTTTTTTTCCCCCCCTCTTCCATTTCTCGCATTTCTTGGGAAATCAAATGGAGAGGCGGTGAGCTCACCGGTGTGTTATTGCTGTGTGTGAATTCAGCTCACACCACTTGTGGATTAGTTTAGCAGAGACACTAGTTGACTGTCTCACAAGCTGCTCATGCCACTTCAGCCACTCCCCATAGAAATAGCTTGCAAATTAAGAAAGTAATGTCTTCCTTCATTTATTTATTTGTTTATTTATTTTAATACCTTCTCTACAAACTCGGGGATTGCATGCCTCGATGCACGTTCTTTGCTTTTAATTAAATTAGTGATTGCATTTCAGAATAAAGCCAATACCAAATGTTTAGCCTTATTCCAAATCCAAAAGATGTCTAATAGACACAAGGTCACACACCAGGGATGGATTCTAAAGCTCTTACTTAATCCCATCACACTTTACTGGTTTTTGCTAAAAACACACTCCTAAAGGATTTACAGATTTTCGCTTATCTGTTTTCCCCAGAAGCCATATGTCTTATATTATTTATAATCCAATCACAGGTGCTTGTTCTAATATGTAACGTTCTAATATCAAGTGTGAGTCTCCTCTGTGTCAGTGATTTTTACAGGTCAGAGAGGTTATCTGACACAGGAAAACTGCCTGGTCAAAGCTGGTAAAACATAAGTGCAAGATAGTAAGTGACTAACTGATATTCCACAACATTAAAAGTATCTAAAACATGAATGAATAAAAGAACTTTGTGTCATTCTTTAACCCTTTCATACATAGTGTATGTAGAGTCTATTTATTTATGACTGTGTTTTCCACTTTAAGAAAATGAAAAATAACATTTAAATGACATTACTGTATGTTACATTGCATTACAAGATGATTTTTATGGTCAGACTTTTTTGGATCATGTCATGACAGTTTATCACTTTATAATTGCTTACAATATCTGTGTTAAAACCATCATATTTGTGCAACCTCTCATTCATTTCAAATAATGGATGGGATTTTAGCAAAAATAATTATTGCAATTTTGCTTTCAACTGTATTTGTTGAAAAGAAATGAGCATGCTGTGTATACGCAGAGACAAAAGTTTGCATGAATTCTGGTCTGAACATTCGCATTCACATGACCACATATCAGATGTACAGTACTGTGCAAAAGTCCCCTCATTCCTGCATATTAAATGTACTTATTTAGATTGAATTAAAGAAATTGGAACAATTGTTTTACTGTAACAGGCTGCAAAGTGCCTAAAGATACAATTTTTAAAAAATGGTTGTTTATGTAACAACCTCAGCAGCAATCTCATTTCATCCTTCGTCTGTTCCAACCACTCAGCATTCAGCATCACCAATATACTAATCACCGGACCGATCATCTGTCATCATCTGCACCTGTTTCGTTCCTTAAATTAGATACAGTAGGTTTTATGTATTTAGGCAAACCTGCAATGACATTCATTTTGTAGAGCATTTATGAGGTCAGGTACTGAAGTTGTACGAGAAGGCCTGACTCGCAGTCTCTGTTTTGGTTCATCACAAAGGTGTTCGATGGGGTTGAGGTCAGAGCTCTGTGCCAGTCATGTGGGCCAGTCTGTGGTCCAGTCATGTTCTTCCACATCGAACTCATCAAATCATGTCTTTAAAGTCTTTGCTTTGTGGACTGGGGCACAGTCTGCTGGAATAGAAGCAGGCCTTCTTCAAACTGTTGCCACAAAGTGGGAAGAATACTGCAGCATGGCCCGAGATGTCTTTGTATACTTAATTCTTATACTCATTATATCATTATAACCCCTTCACTTGGGATAAGGAGCCTGATTGAAACACCTGAATTCAATAATTAACAGTGTTAGCTAAATACTTTTGTCCATAGTGTATTATATATAAGATTGAAGTAAAAAAAAAATATATATATATATATATATATATCAGTCAGGGTGGGTACCACCTTGGTGATAAATCAAAAATCCCCTCATGCAATAATCTTAAACTTTATAAAATTTTATATGTTCAAAAATTATATTTTGTCACTAATAAAACGTATTTAAGACCTGCATGTTAAAACATATAACCGTCAAAGTGTTTGTTTGTTTTTTTAAAGAAAAGAGACCAGTTTTTCATTCAAAATTAAATTCATTCTAAATTTCTAAAACAATATTGTCCTGGCAGTGTACATCATCACAAAGCCATTACAACTATACTATAATTCATTCAAAGTGTTCGGTTACTTTTAGGAAATATGCTGTGAGACAAAATCACACCACCCCATTTTTGACAAGTTTCCCAATAAAGCAGTTCTCCTAATTGTTTATTTACAGTAAATTTACATATCTATTTACATATACAGTATAAAATACAAATATTTTACTCTCTGTAAGAGTCCCTTAGCTGGCATCAGTTGTGTAGCAGCAACTATGGCTTTTTAGAAAAAAGGTTTAACGTAAAGGATTGTCAAGGCCAAATGCCATCATGATTTGAATTACGGTGCAGGAGATGGGCTGGATCTGGACGATAATTACATTTCAAACCCAGCATTGTCCCATTTCTGGCGGTGAGTGAGGGCAAAGATTGAAAGGCTGTCTCTTATAGGGCACCTCATACACATCTCAGTCTCCATCTCTTCCTGCACAGGGTAAAAACCGAGCTCTGTGACCCTGAGGCACACTGTGTGAGTCCTCTCAAACCTGTGTGGCTGCCATTACTCTTTTGCTTCCTGCATCAGGAAAAGTCGCTTACGCATAATACTGTTACTGTGGCGACTTTCAAAATTACAGATGTGGCATTGTGGAGTGATTTCTATGCTCGGACATACAGCATGACTTTTTTGAGTCTTCAGGCTTTTCAGTTTCTTACCTTATTCTTACAGTTTGCAAGTCGGTCAAAGCTTACCTCTGTCATGTAGTGACCGTTATTGTATTGTAGCAGCTGAAATGTACATGTTTCTACAGTTAACTCTTTGAAATCAATGTGAATAATGTGAATAATCACTGTCTAAACTGCTTGTCCAATTTGCCATTCTGTGCTTCATACTAAGAGACACTACAGTACATGACAGAGGTAATAAGAGGTTTGAGCGATTTGGAAAGTGAACAATAAGAATAAGTTAAGAATCTACAAACTAGCTAGCTTCATACACTCTCTGAAGGCATTTCTTTATAATATCTCTATAAACTCTGTAGGAACTGTAGGGAATTTCAGTTCACAAGCCACAATATTGGACCAAGGAATCATTCAAGCAAATAACCTGAATTTGTCACTTCACCTCATATATATTATTCATAGATGGCAGAAATGCTTAAATTTAATACTCACAGGACAAGTATTTGCATAAAATGTACTTCACTGCCAATTAAAACATACTTCAAGTACAAAAGTGCAAGTGCTAAACAAAAAAGTGATTTTTTTTTTTTCTGGATATCTTTCTGCATGGTGGCATCGTGGTTAGCACCTCCATGGTCCAGGGTTCGATTCCCATCTTGGGTCTGTGTGCATGGAGTTTGCTCGTTTTCCCCATGCTTGGTGGGTTTTCTTCCACCCACAGTCCAAAGAAATTCAGTGTGTGCGTGTGTGTGTGTGTGCTTGTGCTTGTGCCCTACGATTGACTGGCACCCCATCCAGGCAGGGAACTTGGGCACATCCGCCTAGTGCCCGAGTTCCCTGTACTATATAAGAGGTATAGAGAATGAGTGAGTAAAGTTGTTGCGACTGATTTTGTAAATGTGCAAGTCTATTAAAAAAAAATTATAGAGACCAGATTTAACATTAATTAAATGAGTGGTATGTAGCATTGTTACTGTAGCTTCTTTCTACTTTAGTAGATTAGCTAGCTTATTGTTATCATTGCATCCCTGTATAAAGCAAGTAGCCTACACAATTGAACATTGGCATTCTGTAAGCATACATAATGCAATATGGTTAAAGGATGTGCCAAAGCATTATGATTTTAGACTCATTATAAAAATGACCTTGTTGAAACAAAGCTGTGAATTCTCTACTCTATCTCTTAATGTAGCACTATAGTATTGATTGCTTTTAACCTTTGTCTAAGATTTAGCAACCTGATATGATATTCTTAGATCAGTAAAAAGAAAGTATGGGGGCTTTTTAATAGTAAAAAGCAATATCTTAAGGAACTATACCCCATTATTGTCAGCGGTAGAGTGAGTGGATTGAAGGCAGGCTTTAATATGAGGAGTTTTACATTGTGTTGGTGGTGATAGTTTAATTTCCAGGTGAGCGTAGTGTACAGTACCAAAGGGAAATTAGACGCCTCTGTATTCGACTCAACAGCTCAGACAGCTCTTTTATATTTGCCTCAAAAGATCAGACGGTCTTTTAGTTCCTCTATCTTAGCATTTAAGCTCAGACACTTCTATCAGGCTTTAATGTTGGTTCTGAAATGTTGCATGTGATGACTTGGTGAAAATGTCAGTTCTTTCTGGAATAAGGACAAAAAAAAGCATACTGATGTCAGAGTAGTTTAAATGGCAAGCTCATTAATTAATCTTTAGATGGTGTATTTTCTTATCTAAATTCATTTAAAAGGAAAATGGATGTCAGGGTGTCACTTATAATCCCTGTAGTACGGTTTTATTAAATGCATAAGTACACAAAATGAAGCAGCTTGAAATGAATCAGAATTGTGCAATAGGAAGCACTGGAAGTAATGACAGAAAAACCCATACTCTTCTGGGTGACACCAAATAGTGGGATTATGAATCAAACATAAACTGCTGCTGTAACACAATATTTTCCCTCACATGATCAATAAAGTATATCTATCTATCAATGCATTTCGTTCATATGAGGTTACATGTAGGGGATCCACATCTGCTTCACGCAGACTCTCTACTGGTGTTCCACAAGGCTCAGTACTTGGTGCTCTTCTGTTCTCCCTCTATACCTGGTCTCTTGAAGTCATATCCTTGCCAAGCTTTTCATGCCATTGTTAAGCACATGGCCCGCAAATCAAATCCTCTCCTTTTCTCCCTCAGACACTCAGTTTTCCACCCAGATCTCATCATGTCTGGCAGACATCTCATCCTGGAAGACAGCTCATCAGCTGAAAATCAATCTCAGTAAAAACCGAGCTGCTGTTCATCCCAGGTAATGTACTGTATGTCTGAAGTTTAACTGAACAACAATACAACAAATACATCAACAATTATTTATTGATTTGGTCAATTTAGGAACAAGAAGGTATTTCAGTATTATTTTATTTTAATATGCAAACAGAATGCAAAGTTTGCAGAGCATGCGTATAACATATACAAAACATATGTTAATATTTGATTCATTCATCTATGTTCTTTTCAGCACACACAGCGCCAGATGGCAGAACGGCTGCTGAAAAAGCTAATAAGCATCTGTTTGTTTCCTCAAAGTATTACACACAAATTTGTGTTCATGATCGATAATAAACACTTTCTCAACAGAGTTCTCAACAGAAAACTTAAACATACCCCTTGCCTTTCTCTTTGCTTGTAAATATGTTCCTTACTTACTCGAGTGGTCTTACCATCCAGGTCATCCTAATTATTAGAAATTCAACAACAATGAATTAGCATGTAGATTTTTACAGTGCATTAGTTTTTCTAAACATAAAATATAACTTTACTGGTATACTGTACAGTATGTATCCCTTAGGGTGTTACTGTAAGTGATTTCTTATTTCCTCTTGTGCAAGTGGTAACTTGTATATTAATTCCTCATTAGGAATGCACATGACCTCAGGCACTGAGGTTGCACAAGTCAGTGCATTTTTTTGTCAGTTCCCAAGCCGGAATAAGGAAGGAGATTTGGTAGGAGGGTTGCATCAGGATGTCCATTCAGCATAAAATCTGTGACAGATCAAATATGCAGATCAAAAAATGACTTTCCATACACGATTGGTCGAAGCCTGGGTTACCAATGACCACCTCAAGGTACTGTTAGTCAACACGGTACACATGGAAACTTGACTCCTGTTGGCCAAACAAGGACGAAAAGGTGAGAAGGGATGTTAGCACTTTGTTTGCTCTGAGGGTAATGAGAAAGTCAAGATAAGCTGTATTGTGTGTGGATTTAGAGAAAGCATATCATGGAGTGCCAAGAGAGGAGTTGTGGTACTGTATGAAAAGGTCAGGAGTGGCAGAGAAATATGTTAAGTTGGTACAGGATATGTATGAGGACAGTGTGACAGCAATGAGGTGTGGCTAGGTATGGTACTGGTTTAAGGTGGAGGTGTGACTGCATCAAGGATCGGCTCTTAGCCCCTTCCCGTTCACAGTGGTGTTGGAAAAGTTGACAGAAGAAATCAGACAAGAGTCTCCATGGACAAAGTTGCTCTCAGATGATCATGAGATCTGTAGTGAAAAAAGGGGGCAGGTTGAGTGGAGAGGAGGAGGTATGCATTGGAGAGAATGGGAATGAAAGTCGGTAGGAGTAAGAGTACATTTTTTGTAAATGAGAGAGTACTGAGTATAAACAAGTAATTGCCCGCATGTTCTTTCTTTTTGGCTGCATTTAAAAAATATATATATATGGCATGGTGAAAAACTTATATGTTGTTCGTCTGAGGTTGTATTTGCCTAATACTAAGATCCACTATGATCAGATGATTCAATAAGCAAAACACAGAATTAAAAAAGGGGGCACTCATTTCTTTGCACATTACCGAATGTTATGCGGTTTGGAGATATAAAATTCTGGAGGTGGCAGAGGTAAAAATATGATTTTTGTTGGGAGTGATGAGAATGGATAGGATTAGAAATAAGTGAGTTAGAGATTCCATATTGAGAAGTTTTGGACATGTGCAGAGGAGGGATGATACTGGGTATACTGGTTGAAGATGTTGGAGATGGAGCTGCCAAGCAAAAAGGGAGGAGGAAGGCCAAGGAGGAGGTTTCTGGATGTGGTGAGGGAGGACAAGCAGAAGGTTGGGGTGACAAAAAAGAAATTAAGATTACAGAATGAGAGGGAGACAAATGACCCTCTGTGCTGAAAAAGAAGAAGATTAGGAATGCATTCGATACATATTAATATACTGCATTTTTGTGGACCATATATGCATTATGGCAAAATATGTAAAAATTCCTTTTCAATTTCATAGACAAGTCTTTTTTTTTTTTTTAAATGTCACCCGTTTCTAAAATAAGGAAAATCCTGAGCTGGTGACAGAATAGGTTACTCAGCAGGTCCGTTCTCTGCACATTTCTCTTTTTTCCAATCGAGGATTTCATTTAAAAGAAGAATTAAAATCCAATCTAACTGTTTCAGTCTGGGTGTAAATGTCACAGCACTACCTCTGACACCAACATGTTGCATTAAAAGAACAGAAGCACCATAATAGCAGCCGCATAATGGCAAAGAAAAAGCATTATTCCGCTCTTTATCTAAGGCCATGCTGTTAAGTGCAGTTTCACACAGTGGAAATGTAGTATGCATGTGGATGCTGGCTGCCCTCTGAATGTTGCACAACCATTATATCAAGAAAGTCTATTCAGGCCAGCTTGAAAAGAAAAAGAAAGACAGAAAGAAACAACCTGCAGCTGCTATGCTGAAATGAGGCAGAGAAGCAAACAACCCTCACGGACTCGAATCCATGCCTCTGACGTGAATGTAAACAAGATCCTGCATGCATAACACACCTCCGCTGTCAAACCAGACACCTTTTCTTTTGCTTATTTTTGGTCGGACTAGTAAAGATGGCTCCCTGAGCGTGAGCCCACTCCATGCGTCCTTAATGAAGATGGCTGAGTGGGATTGCTCCATGGTGCCTTGTGCCTGATTGCTAATGGAATTGACTCTGACAGCATTTTGACTGGCCAGATAATTACAGGCTCTCAGCACTGAATGTGTACAGTTTTCTCTGGAGCTTTAGTTCCTCAACACAGGCCGGCCTCGCTGTCTTTATCTACCCCACGCCATAAGTGGCTGAGACTTGTTGAAAGTAGTGTGAAGGTTCACCTAAAAGGAACAAACTCTAAGAACCTTAATTGATTCCACATGGCTTTAATCGTTATGATTAAAGTCATTTTATTATCAGTGTTGATTCTTCCAAAATAGTGGCAGTGTATTTCAGACCTTTCAGCACTGCTGACATGATTTTGGTGGCATTTGGCAATTAAAAAATATTTATTTTATTAAAATATCCTTTTATTAATTAAAAAAAATAAATAAATAAAAAATAAAAAATTGGGTAACAATATTTGATTTGTACAAGATGTCCTTAATAAAAATGCCCACACTTTGCTTTTAAATCAATAACAGATGTAATAAAAAAATTAAAACAATAAACATAAAATGAGCAAATACACAGTGTCAAAAGTATTATACATAATGAGGAGGTTTAATAATTAGCATTTGTTTATTAAAAAAAAAAAAAACTCACAATATTGGGGGTGGGGGGTGGAGATGGGGGTCGGGGTGTTATATTAAAATAACGCCTCATTGTGATCTCCCGGAAATTTTGATAAGAAAAATTCCCATGCAAACTATATATTATACTGAAATATTCCACGTATTACACAGGGTGAATGTACTAAGGGTACAGTGTTCAATAGATGTTGTGGGACAGAACTCAAATTTCAAATTTTCTTAAATGATAATGGATGACATGATTATTAGTGTATTGTTAATTATATTAAATAAATAACTACACATTATGTAGGGTGGGAACATTTCATACATTTTCAATTTCAATTCAATTCAATTTTATTTATATAGCGCTTTTAACAATGGTCGTTGTCTCAAAGCAGATTCACAAAATGACAAGAAAATTTATGGAAGTGTGTATGAGTGAGAAAAAATGTGTTTAGATAATAGTGAGATTGTGAGATAGTCCCTGATGAGCAAGCCAGGGGTGATGGTGGCAACGAAAAACTCCCTGAGATGGCAACAGGAATAAACCTTGAGAGGAACCATCCTCATTTGTGGGTTAACGGATAACAGAAATTATATAACGACATCATGTGTGTTAGGCTGCTGGACGTTGGGGGGGGGGGGGTTGCAAGCTCATGAGCAGCATGTGTAGATCCAAACCAACATGAAGCAGAATCCAGCTGGAGGTGGTCCTTCTCCGGATGCCTCAGGATCTTCACAGGGTTGGCCTCTGCCTACTGGAGCTGGCACAATCTTCAGTTGCCTCAGGATGGGTAGAGAAAGGAAAAACAGGTGGAAAAGAAAACAATTAGTGTAGGTGCCATTCAGAATATTAGCAACACTAGATAGGAGTGTGCATTTAGATATAGTCTATCATTTATAGTCATTTAGTCTACTTTTAAACTGATAGATAGTGTCTGAGCCCCGAACACTGTCTGAAAATCTATTTCAAAGCTTAGGAGCTAAATATGAGAACGCTCTACCCCCTTTTGTAGATTTTAATAATCTGGGAATTACCAGAAGTCCGGAGTTTTGCGATCTTAAGAAGCGTGGTTGATTGTAATGTGTGAGAAGACTGGCAAGATATGTCGGAGATAAACCATTTAGAGCCTTGTACGTAAGTAATACTATTTTGTAATTAATTCTAAACTGAACAGGTAGCCAATGCAGGGATGATAATATTGGGGTTATATGATTTTCTTGATCTAGTGAGAACCCTGGAGGCTGCATTTTGGACTAACTGTAGCTTGTTTATTGAGCATACAGGACCACCTAGTAATGCATTACAATAGTCCAGTCTGGAGGTCATGAATGTATGAACTAGCTTTTCTGCATTACGTATGGATAGAATGTTCCTAAGTTTGGCAAAAAAAATTTAAGGTGGAAAAAGGCTGTTTTTGTATATTGGAAATATGATTTTCAAAGGATAAGTTACTGTCTAATATTACGCCCAGGTCTTTCACTGTCGAGCTAGTAGTAACAGTACATCCTTCTAAATGCAAGCTAATTTGTGAGAGCTGTTGTGTACTGGTTTTTGGGCCAATAAGTATTATCTCTGTCTTATCTGAATTTAGTAAAAGAAAATGATCTGTTAAAAACACTCAGTAGTCTAGACAACTTGAGTATTTTGTCTGGTTTTGTTGAGATGTATAACTGGGTATCAGCAGCATAACAATGGAAAGTAATCCCATGTTTTCTAATGATGTTACCCAAGGGAAGCATGTATATGGAGAACAGCAGAGGCCCCAAACCTGACCCTTGTGGGACCCCATATTTTACTGGCATTACACCGGACAGTTCTCCGTTCAGATCTACAAAATGGTATTGATCAGACAGGTAGGATCCAAACCATTTTAATGCCTGTCCCTGAATACCGATGTAATTTTGTAAGCGATCTATAATAATATTATGATCTATAGTGTCAAATGCAGCACTAAGATCAAGTAAGACTAGTATCGAGATGCAGCCTTGGTCTGAAGCTAAAAACAAATCATTTATTTCTGAAATTATGGGTGGGTGGATGACGATATCAATTTTAAGAAAATTTATTTATTAACAATTAATTGTTAAAAACCAATTATCAATTTATTAATAAGACAAAAAGACTATAAAAAGCTCCCCACACCCAGTTTTTCATATTACATTACATTAAATTATGTACATTCAAATAAAGAAATGAGAACAAATGTTCATAGTAAGGAATTAAGGAAGTAAGGAATGGCTCAAGAC
>JAOVVB010000035.1:9752822-9768558 GCA_028570985.1 Heterobranchus longifilis
AATGTAGAAAATAAATCACTAAACAAAAACAAAGAAATTTGCAAGTGACCCCGAACTGTTGAATGGTAGTGTATATATATACTTATATATGCTAAAACATGAATTTCTCTAATTTCAATATTTTCAATAATTTAAATATAATAAATAATGTTTCGTGTCATTTTGACCAATGGATGCCAAAGAATAATATCACCACATATACACACTGTGAATGAATATAAAAACAAGAGAAGAAACACAACGTCCATGGTTTGATGCTTTGGTGACATAAATGATGTTTGGAAATGAAAGGCGAAGGATCTCTGCTCATTCCTACAGTTTGTTCCCTCTCCTTCTGGTAAGTCTAGTTCATTTTTCCAAACGTAGATTATTTCCTGCAGTTTCCTTGCAGTCTCTCCAGCGTGCGTGTTCATGATGAATGCCTTCTTGCTGTTCTTTACTCTGTTTCTTTACTCCCTCCCTCTCGTCCAAATTCTCGCTTTCTCCCTTCCACTCCATCACACTAGGAGTCAATGCTTGTCCCACGCAGACCGCGTTCAGTTTGGCCAAAATGACCTTTTCCATATGTGGTTCCAGTTATAAACCCAACTAACCCTTAACACTGGACCAAATCTCAGCTATAAAATATAATGAATCAGCTTAAGTCTGTGCAAAGGCAAAATATTCAGGACTGAGCTTGCTATATGTTTCAGGTTACATTGGATAAGGTCAGGGCATATGGAGATTGTATGCAGATAAAGGCAGAGGCACAATTTCCAATTTTTCTGATGGCTTTCCTGTCAGACTCTCATGCTGAGTGTGAAGGTCATCTGTATAAAGAGACATCATGCATATTGCATCTCAAAGGCTGAGTGAACAGAGGGCTGAATTCCTCCAGCGGCTGATGAGGGAGTGGGAGCAGACGGTATGTTACCTTCTCCACAGTCGGAAAATGTGTGTGTGAGTGCGTGAGTGTGTGTTTATGAGACACAGCTACAGAAGGATATGAAGTAAAAAGAAGAAAAACATTCTCATTTTCTGGTGCATCTCTGAGGCAAGCATATGTGAGCTTGGTTTTAGGATTAAACACTCCACACACAGATTATCTCATATTGTACAATCATTACTGTATATGTTTTTCAGGATACAGTTGGTTATTCATACCATGGCAGTGTTTGGTGAGAAAGTATAAAATAACCTCTTGTCGCATTGCTTTTACTAAAGTAACCAAAAATAGAACGTTCGAGTCAAACCGGGACTTGAACCGGTTATGAAATTTCTCATAAATCAAGGTGTAACATTTAATCAATTGAACACCTGGGCCTTAGAAAATGGACTGATAACTTGTTGCCATTTTGTAGAAAAGATACATCTGTCTATAGAAACTGTACACACAATCATTCATGAACTCCTCTTGCACATTACATGAACTTGTCTGGGAGATATTGCTACACTATGCGTACAGTCCTAACTTCGCTCTTCCACATGTTTGGGCCATTAAAGGAGTTCCTGGGAGGCCAGCGTTTCAGAAGAAACTTTCTATCTTGATGGTATTACCTTGTGTAATGCTCGGATATGTGTCTTAGTGTAGCCGGGGATTATATAGAGAAATAAAGGCAGCTTTGACTCTCATAGAGACTCTCACAATCAAAAATCCTGTTTTGACTTGAACGATCCTTGTACTATATATACCATGGCACATAATAGATGGTGATGAAAAAGACATGACAAAGGGATGTTTTTTTTTTTTTTTTTTACAACAATAGCTCTGAAGGTAGTACTTCACATTAAAACACAATGTAATTAATTCACTCATTTCAATATGATTTTGTTTCTATAGTAACACATTACACGGGGATAATGTACTGTACTGTAACAGTGGGATGAATGTTAGCTTAATGAATGAGTATCCAGTGTCAAAGCAATGTAGATAATTCAGAGGTAAAAATGAGACAACATTGTTTCAGAGACTTCAGGATGGAAGGATTTGTTTTGCAGTTTCACAGACATATGATGCCATTGGAAAATGTTGTTGTTGTTGTTAGTCTTTTGGCTGCTCCCGTCAAGTGGTTGCCACAGTGGACCATCCGATGTGCACACACAATTAGGCACAGATTTTACGCCAGATGCCCTTCCTGATGCAACCCTCCCATTTTATCCAAGCTTGGGACCGGCACTGCATCCAGTGGCTGGGGTTTGGGCATTGGGTGGGAATTGAACCCGAGCCTACTACATGGCAGACGAGAAACCCACCCCTGAGCCACCAATCCAAACACAGATTTTGCCCCAAGTCCTTTTAGCTGCAGAACAAACTGTCAGGGAAATAATCCGTCTTATTTAAAAGTAGTTAGAGTAACAGTACTTGGCATCAGGTTATATCACACCACCACCCTGTCACAGTATGTGGTGATGTTTTATTCCTTTTTTATAAAATACAGAAGTTAAATTCTGCTTCATTAATAAATCTGTCATTTCTGAATACATACTTTTATTAACCACTGGTCCTGTTCTGATACCTGGCCATGCTGTAAAATGGTGTTTTTTAATTTAATGCACTGCAAATTAGTCGATGATCCTTCAGAATGAGTGAATGTCAATGTGAATGTGTGTATGTGCATATACCATATTTTTTCTTTCTCATCATGCAAAAGCATACTGTAAGTGTGTGAATCTGTTTGCGCAGTTTAGAGGTGTGTTATTGTTCCCGAAGTGACAGCAACGACAACCCTTCCACTCAGCAACTTGTTGGTTTGAACACTTTCCTCCACCAACACACTTAACCCCCTCACATCCACTAACATCCCCACCCAAACCCTTTTTTTTTTTTCTTTTGCCATCCGTACCTGTCTATATCCTGAAGGAATCCAGGAATGAAGCTTTCTATCCAACTCTTGAAAAGCAAACATCATGAATAGGCATGTTTTTGATGTGTGTGCGTGTGATGCAAACTCCCTTAGTGTTTAGTTATATTTAGACTGAGTAGCAGTTGATATGTGGGTAAGTAGGCTGTGGGTGTTGTGTCTATAGGGAGTGCATTCCATCAGATTACAGCCGTGCATGGGAGTAAAAACATGATGATGATCTTAAACAGCTGTCAAGAAAATTGGCCCTGCTGTCAGAGCAGCGTGCGTGCTGAAAATCCTTGTGTGTACGTGTGTGTGTGAAGGAACATTGTGCTCGGTTCACCGACTGATGGATGAGGTTATTAAGAGGCTGTTGACAGTGAGGAACAAGCACAACTTTCATTTTGTATAATCTCTGCGCTACTGTGTAGTACACTGTGTTTACTCAACACTTAAATCCTGTTTTAAATGACTTTCTGCATTTTCCATGTTTTTTTTTTTTACATAAATAGCCCACTTGTGCATGTATGCAAGAAAAAAAAACACGTGGGTGATTGAGATCTATGGAGCTGTATTTACTTTTTGTCTTTCTTTTTTTTTAATATATATTTTTCATGGTTTTATTCCAAGCATGTTGCATTTGACTTTAAGAGCCGGTTCTTGGTGCACCTGCCACGGGTTTTACAGAATAAGACGATAGACACCTAATAACCTTCGAAAATCAAATCAGGTTTGTCCAGACACTGTTTTAGATACAGTATGACACTTTGATTTTTTATTTTATTTTGGATTTTTTTCCCCCAATTTAGTCGTATCCAATTCCCAATCATCGCTAGGGGTCTCCCACATCAAGGCTACTACTCAATCAGGGAGGATCAAAGACCATTGCTTTTCAAAAGCCCTGTGTTTCCTTTGAACCATGTGACGACAGCCGACCGCATCTTTATTTTGAACTGCGTGCTCACGCACTGTTGTGGTGGCGTAACACATTCGGAGGACAGCGCTTTCTGCTCCTTCCACTTGCATGAGCTTACAAATGCCCATGATTGGCTGTAGAGCCGTGATTGATGCGAGGGCGCTATGTGCCTCCCATCCCACCCCGCTGAAAGAGCTCGGCCAATCAGCTCTCTTCAGGCTCTCAGCCGTGGGAGGCTACAACATCATCCCGGAATCAAACTCGCAAAAATTCCAAAATTAGTAGCACTCACATCATCTATAGCACTTTATCCTATATTCAGGATCGCAGGGGCCTGGAGCCTTAGGGCACAAAGGCAGGGTACCAATCCGTCACAGGGCACACACACACACTACTGGGAACTCTAATTAGCCTAATCTGTAGGTCTTTGGGAGGAAACCAGAGTATCCACCAAGGAAACCTACCAAGCATGGGGAGAACTCACAAACTCCATGCACACAAAGACGGGAATCAAACCTGGACCCTGGAGATGCAAGGCAACAGCGCTAACCACTACACCACCGTGCCGCCTCAAATAAGCAATACTTCTCTTTTTCTACACTGAGGACATACTGTACAGCACCGGGAATATACAGTATAATAGGATTTGATTGTGATTAGTCCACAAAATGCGCTTTATACCATTTTTCAACTTTAAATCATTGGAGCAAATTGTTATCTCAGGCATACATGGTTATCTACTGTATAAGAAAGTGTTCAACCTGAAAACTACTACATGTACAGTACTGCTTTTGTCAGCTTTAAACTTTTGAAAAATGAGACAGTGAATCACTGCATTACTTAGCAAAATGCAATATATTCATAAAGAACCTGTCGCGTTTCTTATTTACGGGCTGTGCACACAAGCAACTTCGGTGAATGAGTTAAATGTATTCAATGGACTTTATTTAATTTCTGAAAGCCAGTGGGGAAAAAAGTTTACACTCTGTTACTGTGCTCTTGCAGTTTCCCCCAGAAATGTAAAGTTGTAGAATGTTTTTAAAATCAACTTTATAACCAGCTGAGAGATTTGGTGTCAAGTGACATGGAATTTATCCAAACAACCTCAAGTTTACAGCCATGTCTGAACTAGTCTGCTTTTAATACCTTCCTGTTTTAGAGTAAGTACGTTTAAATGGTATTTCCGTCATGAAAATCACTAGACGTCTTGGCAGTTGCGACATCCCCAAACTTGTTTTTATTATTTTTTAACAATTTCTTATGAAATTTAAAGTATGCTGAAAAATCTATCAATAAAATTCAAATGTATGTATTTTGTATTTCACAGTGCTGTGAAAAAGTATTCCTGATTTAATTTATTGAGGGGGAAAAAAATGTCCAAACCTACCCTATGTGAAAAAGTAATTGCCCCCTAAACCTAATAACTGGTTGTGCCATCCTTGGCTGCAACAACTGCAATCAATAACTAGCAATGAGGTTTGGACAGTTTTAATTTCCTTAATAAATTAAATTGTTATTTAAAAACTGCATTTTGTATTAACTCGAGTTACCTTTGTATAATATTAAAATTTGTTTGATGATCTGAAAGTACGGTGGTGTAACGGTTAGCACTGTCGCCTTGCATCTCCAAGGTTCGGGTTTGAGTCCTGGTCCAGTCCCGTCTCTGTGTGCATGGGGTTTGCATGTTTCCCATGGAAGTGATGATCTGAATCATTTCATGCAACAGTTCTTATAATATTTTCAGTTTAAAATTGTCTTGCTTCATTGGATAATAATTTTACTATTTTATTCTTTCAAAACACACACACGCACGCACGCACACACAAAAATGACTCTAAATACAACAATTGTCATTTTTAATCCTAAATAATTAATAAGGGTGCCTTGATAATTATCTTCTAACCTATGATGATAAGGTTACTTCAGTTGCAAGTAGATAGTGAAAACTATTAGCTTATTGTGAAACTGACAAAAATATGAGTAACAAACATTTGAGTTATGTGAACGTCACAGCACTGTCGGATTCTGCATTCTGGTAAATCAGAGGGTGTTGGTGATTAAATTGGGATAACAACAGGTCTGACAAAAGTTTCCACCATAATTCATGTCACAGGTTTATAAAAATGGAAACAATCTAAGTTCTAAGTAAGAAAAACTATTCTAAGTAATTCTATGTTATCATCTCTATAGTAACAGTTTAAGACACACACACATAAAAACACACCCACACACACATATGTGTAAAGAAAAGCATTACAATATATAATTAAACACACACACACACACACACACACAATGGAACCTGCTGGGATTTCCATGTAAAAAAAAAAAGAAGAAGCAGGTGCAACAGTCCAAGTTCCCATGAGAACTGTGGGTGGTTCTGCAGAATGCTCAAGAAAATTTAGTAGCTAATTCCTTTATAAAAATGCACAAATTATAAAGTGTCACCTCAAAGCATCACCACACCAGATACTGACTTTTTATTAAGTACAGAGTCCGGGTTCGATTCCCAGCCGGGTTTGATTCCTGTCTCTGTGTGCAGGTTCCCCCAGTGCTTGGTCGATTTCCACCTACAGTCCAAAGACATGCAGATTAGGTTAATTGGCATTCTCAAACTGCCTCTAGTGCATGTGTCAGTGTCCTGCGATGGACTGGTACCCTGTCTGGTGAACCCAAACTTGTACCCTAGGCTTCAGGCCCCCTGCGACCCTGTATACAGGATAAAGCGATATAAACGATGAGGGAGTGAATGATATCCAGCACAGATGTCCATTATTCAGCGACATGAGTGATGTCATCTTTCAGCAGACAGATAAAGCAGCCACCCTGTACTGTCCATCACTGCGCCAATGATTTACCAAGACGTACATGTGCCATATAACACTCATCTTAAAATTTATTTAAGTACGTTTCCTCCTTATCATTGTACACACAATACTCCACAATGAAAGTAGAAACAGGAGTTTAGCATGTTTTGTTAATTCATGAAAAATGAACAAAATTAAATAAAAAAAAAGACTGAAATATTACATTTACATACTGTAAGTGTTCAGACCCATCACTTAATACTTGGTTAAGGCACCCTTGGCAGCAATGCTATTTGTGAATAATGCTACAAGCTTGGCACACCTTTCTCTTTAAAAGTTTCTTTCATTCTTCTTGGCAGAATCGTTCAAGATCAGCCAAGTTGAATGTGCAGGGTCAGTGCATAGCCATTTCCAGGTCTCTATTGGTATCTTTTGGGTTGTTGGCATGTTGAAATGTAAACTGACATCCCCAACTGAGATCCAGAGCACTCAGATTTTCACTCAGGATACCTCTTTATATTTCTCCATCAACGTTTCCCTCTATACTGACAAATCTCCCAGTTTCAGAAAAAAAACATCCCCACAGCATGATGCTGCCACCACCGTGTTTGACTGTATGAATGGTTTTAATAAGGTGTGCACAGCGCCTGATTCCCTGATTTAAAAATTTCAATCTTTGTGTCATCAGGCAAAAGAATTGTGGTTATAAAGTGCTTCAGACGCTTTCTGGCAAACTCCCAGTAGGCTTCCTCTATTGTATAAATTGTTGTAAAGTGCAGCACATTAGTAGGTTTTCAGTATCCTGAGAAGGAAAACCTTGTTTGCAATGCTTATTAAAGGTCATTTTAAACTTTATGTATTTGTATTACAGGTAATTTGCGACATGAATTACACTACACTGGATTCTTGCAGCATGATGCACATGCCACAAAAGTGGATTTTTAAATTGTGTAAATTGTTGATACAGTATGTTTATTCCACTTAGTTGTTTAAAGTGCCAGTCTAGTTAACAGGAGATCCTGGGTCGAATCGTAACAGTGCCTGCTGTACTGTTGGGTTACTGATCATAAGGTCATGGATTCAAATCCCAGCTCCACAATCTACCACTGATGGACCTTAAACAAAGTTCTCCACTGCCCAGATATATAGTGAAAGAAATGTAATTCGCTCTGGATAAGGGCTTCTAATCAATCCATCACTCAGTGTAAATGTCAATGTTTAAACACAGAAAAGCCTCATATATGACTGTGCAGAATCCAGTGGCTGAGTAAAAGCACAGATGTCCATCATTCGGTGACATGAGTGATGTCATCTTTCAGCAGGCAGATAAAGCAGCCATGACTTTATCCTCGATCCTGCACCATCCATCACTGCGCCAATGATTTACCAAGACGCACATTTCAACGTACATGTGCCATATATTTCTTTGTTAAAGGCAGCCTGATAATTTTTCCCTGATAATCCATGTCCCTGTTTAGATTTATCAGTATCAGTCACCCACAGAATCTTCTGTTCCAAACGCAATGTCTTTCACTGGCCTTTAAAAATACTGTGTATATTCAAATTTCCAATATAACAATGTTGGAGAAAAATAATGTTACTCAATAATTACATCTGTCTCGTTCAGTCAGTTCAGTCCGCACCCCTGGCTGAAGATAAAATCTAAGTTGATTTGCATCTAAAATAGGCTTTTTTTTAACATAATGCACTAGTACCTGAAAATAGCTTTTGTTTAAACTTTAGAGATAATACACTTAAATGGTGTATTTGTTGCATTTTTTTTATTAAACTCACAGGAGTTGCTCTTTAACCTTACGGAAGAAAAAAAAATCCATTATCATTTCCATTTCTCACTTCGAGCTTATGCAATAATAGCGCTCACACCTTTGGTTTATGTGAACGGCCGAGTGCCGCTGCTGCTATAATTTGATGGAAAATGGAAATCACGTCTAATGCAATCTTTGGGAAATCTGTTTCACTGTTTAATGCAATGAATCACAGTGGCAGAAACTCACTAAACAGCCATTAGCTATAGGAACTACTGTACCGTATATGTGTGTGCAGTTTGAGATTTTTGCAAGATGAGGGTTTTTCTCTCTCAAATAGAGCAAGAAGTATTGCAAACAAATAGAGAATATTTAAATGTAAATGTTTCCTGTGAGTCACAATGGTGATAATATGCACAACTGCCAAAATAATATGTCAAAACTGCTTTGGTTAAATCAGTGTGATTTTGTTGTGATTCGGCAAAAAGCTATTACTCTATCTCCGACAATTTATTGCCAATGAATAAATCAGACTGCAGTTGTTTTTGTGGTAATTTACTGTAAGTATGCAAGTTGAGATCAATAATATGCCAGTTCAGTTTGAAAAAAGAGTATAGCAAACTTATGTTTCGATTGTGTTTTTGCAGTGAGTCACTGGAAACAAGTTGGAACAAGGGAAGAAGTCTTGAGCTTTGTTGTTTTTTGTTTTAAGTTACAAAGATCATTAGAAACATTGCAAACATTTGGCTCATTACCAACATGCATCATCAACCTCCGCCTCCTTTAACAGTTTCAGTTTAACTTTGGTAGTTGATGATGATACTATAATAATGGAGCAAATGTAACTGGATGTAGCAAATGCAACAGGTTGCCATGGCAGCGCATATACAGTAATGTATATCTCATGTCTCTTGTACACAAGGATCACACCGTACAAACCTCACACTCTCTTTAGTATTGTATCATCCTCTCTCTGCTTAATTTTCTGTCAAAAATATTACATTGAGTGCATCATGGCTCCTAAGTGAAGTAAAGCCAGTGCTAGTGAAAACAGGAGAAAGAGGTAAAAAGAGAGGTATAGAAATATTTGGAAGTGAAACAGAAGGTGACACTAAAGTATCCCATGCAGCTTTAAATATGTAACATTCAAATTTGTATAGTGTCATATGTCACGGGGTCTATAACTGACACTAAGAGATGCATACCCGTAGTCCATGACTGCTGTGGTAACTACAAAGTGTAAACTAAAATTAAGTTCAGTACTGTGGTTGCTCTGACCCATGGTTTGCCTAAAATGTGGTTGTTCAAAAAAAAAAAAAAGGTTTTTAAATTAGTATAAAATAAAAATTAAAAAATAAAAATAATTTGCAAGAATGAGTAAAAGTCCAAAAAATTGTCTCGTTTTATACAGTATGTGTGTCTTGTCTATAACTGCATTAATATGACGAGATAGCCTTATCATCTAGACATTGTGAGTTGGAATCCTGGGTGATGCTCTAGCTTCTCGCAACTGGGGGCCTGGAGAGAGCTGATTGGCCAAACTCTCTCAGAAGGGCATGATAGGAGGCACTCTAGTGCTCATGTCAATCACGGCTCCTGATCACTGGCGTCTGTGAGCTCAGTCAAGCGGTACTGTGGGAGCGGATAGCGCTGTCCTCCGACTGTTTTCCCACTGTTTTTTTTTTCATGGTTATTACTTAGAAACATTACATTTTTTACATTTTATTTTTTACTTATTACATTATTTCCGATGCTAGTGGAAGTAACTGGAATAGCTGTAGACATGCAGTTTTAACATGATGTACTAACCACAGTTCCTCAACCTCAGCTACATGACCCACCTAACTCATGTAGTACACAGGACAGGGTTTTTGTTATTTTATTCCATTTACACAACTACATATATTATATATAATATGTATATATTATTATATGTTTGTATCTTTGCATGTGAAATTTCCCAGAATATATTAGTAAACTTGCAAACTATTTAAACTACCATGACCTTGGTAAGTCATTTCTGAAGGTTACTGTAATTGTATCATGCATCTTGGTCATGTTAAAGAATACTGCCTTTGTCCTGTGAACTACTTGTTCAAACCCTCATGAAAATATAAACCTCCCAACCTCATTTTTGAAACTATCAGTAGGAGGCATCTGTCGTTAGTAATTAACACTCTTCTTCAAGCATGTTCAGCATTTTCAGGTGATGCAGTGGCTTGCTACAGTAAGGTTATTTTGCAGCACAAGGAGACACACCAGCTAGACTGAGAATCCTTAACAAGCAAATAAGGAAAACAGGTTAAAATTAAAATTACATACATAAAAATGTCACATTAAACAATGTCATTAGGGTGGTACTGCACATAAAATCATGTGTCCAGTTTGGTGTCCAAAAAGTGCATGACTCCAAATCTGACCTATTCCTCATGCAATAATCTCTCATGGATACTATAGATGTGTACCTAAAGACTGCTGCTATAACCAGAAAGGTTGTCCTGTGTTCATCCCAGGTCTTTTATTGTAAAGTGTCTCATATTAAAGATCCTTTCAAGTCACTTATATACTTTATATACTGTAAGGATTTATACTCTCACTTGGTATATCCAACTTGGTTCTCTTTTGAGTCGGGTTCCTCTCAAGGTTACCTTACATTTACATTTGTGTGCAATGTAAATGCAGATGCACACACCTTGCTTTTACACTGACCTTTACATGAGTAATTACGTGTCAATGGAAGGTCAAAGACTTTTTTCTCTCCACTGTCATCTCTGGTTCAGTCATTAACCTATAAAAGCCCAGACACATTTGAGACACAAAAGACCACATGGAGCACATTTTTGAAAAATGTCACATGGCATTTTCTTTGACAATTTGATGGTTAAAAGCCCTATGTGACATATGTCTCAGCAATAGTTTCTTAATTTATTTTTTACCAATTTGTTCAAGAAGATGTCAAAACACAATGGGAGTGACAACTGGAAGGACAGCACCATCCATTCCTTCTGCTGGTGTAAGCACACAGTTGCCCGTGATTAGCTGCAGAGCCATGATTGATGTAATAGTGCTAAGTGCCTCCCATCCCTCCCCTCTGAGAGAGCCTGCCAATCAGCTCTCTCTGGCACCCCGGCTACAATAGGCTACAGCATCACCCTGGAATTGAAGTCATGATCTCCAGATGATGTGCAAGAACGTAACAAAAAAAACTAAACAAAAAAAAGTTTTTTTTAAATATGAGCTGGTTCTGCCATATGCTACCCAGGCACTCCACCATGCTGGAAATTATGCCATGTGTACACAGTTTCATATATTGCCTCATGACTGCACCACGTGGCATCGTTAGATGTCACTAAGGGACTTCACGAGTTAAAAGGAATCAAGAATAAAGCCAGACAAGGAACTTTTGACAATGTTTAAAAGGTTTGTGGCACCTGTGGCGCCGTGGGTTCTTATGGGCTACGGATGGGGAAATTTTACTTCTAATATTCTGTAAAGCTGCTTCATGACAATGAGTACATTTTAGTACTCATTTTGACTGGCATGCAGAATCACCAGAGCTCAATCCAATAGAAAGCTTGTGGGATTATTCCCAACAGCAAGAGAAACATCAAAAGGAACCACGCAGACTAGATGAATTGTACAACCAGGCAGCGGAAGAGTGGGTTTAAACTGACAGGAGAACACTGGTTGAAGTTTTATTTGACAGGATTGGTGTTGGAATTGTGATGAGTGATGAGATGCAGGACCAGATATTAGGAATGAAAAGACACATGCAACTTATTCACTGGAAGCCTTTGAATCAGTTTAAACAGTAGGTCGGTAGCAGGTTAATCTGCATCTGTAACAACTGAAAATTATTTAAGAAAAAATAAGATGTCAGATATGATGTGTGATATAATTGGTCATGGTTTTCTGTTCCTATTGTGGTCAAGATCTGCATGCTGCTATCGTTCATCATGCACCACACCCTTGCCGGATGTAAACAGACTTGACAGTATCTTAGCAAACTACCTAAATATAGAGAACAGCAGACGATTTCTCACCAACATTTTCACCCATACTGTACTTGTCAATTGTAAAAAAAAAAAAAAAAAATGATGACATCCTATACACTGTAATAAGATTCTGCGTGTGTAGATTGTCGGCAGATTGCATGAGAAAGACGAGCCACCAGGAAACATTTGATTTGGCTCCATAGTTGACTTAAAGACTTGTTTAGAATGTTAAATGACTGTTCTAGTTACGTCTACTGATGGAGAAACCTTAAGGGTACACAGTATAAAGAAGCAATTGTTTCAGTCAACTTAAGGAAGTAAAAATTTAACCCAGCCCAAAGTTGTGAAACACTCAGAAAAGTGTCTCAATTAACCGCCAACTTGCACAAACTCTACCTTCACTCAAATGAATGAATTCCAACAAAGGGAAATGTTTGAAAAAGGAATGCAAATATATCCATCCAGGCAACTCAGCAGTCCAACTCTGGACCATAGAGGCCAATAGTGATTACCATTGTATTTATTCCCATGCCACAACCATGGTTAGATCTCCAGTCAACATTCACACACTACAGGCAATTTGGGAACACCAGTTAGCCTAATCTGCATGTCTTTGGACAGTCTGAGGTAACCCACCAAGCACAGGAAGAACATGCAGGCTTCATGCACACGGACCCAAATACGGGAATCAAACCCGGACTCTGGAGGTGCAAGGCAACACTCCCAACCACTAAGCCACCACAGGTAAGAATATGCACAGATAGAACATTTGCTGCTACTGTAGAGTAAGACCTTATCCTCGTAGGTGGAACCTAAATATTCTGCAGAGCATTTAACTGGACAAACAAAAGACAAGTACAGAATGAGTCCTAGAAGAAAAAAAGGGCTATTTTCCAAGACTTGGATGTCTTATGTATAGATCTGACACATCTTTACAAGGAATCTCTGCAAGATCTTTCTCAGGCATGCCACGATTAGTCACAGCTTTTAATGTTTAAAAAAATGCGCATAAGATTTATTGATCACATTCATTCAGAAATCCATTACTAGAGCATAATGAGATGGATAAAGCTAATTACACCATGTGATGGGAGCCAACATTCAGCAAGGCAGCCTACTGGAAAACAGTTTGCTTTTGAATTAGCACAGTGGCATCTTACATTCATTATCTTAATATATAAGCCATGTCAGAGTGTTCTGCACAGAACGAGCATTTTGCCTCATTTTTGTTAGCTTTCACTTTAGAGTCCGTCAAATTATTTAAACTGGTGTATATCTTAAAGTATTTATCTGCATATTTATTTTCAAATAACGTATGTCAAGTGGTCATGGAAGGATCAAAGACACCCGCAAGCCTGTGTCCGTAAGAGATAGTTCACGCCTGTAGTTTTTTTTTTTAATCTTTAGTCCTGGATGGCAATAATTACTCTCTCCTGTCTCTTCTCTGCATCTTCCACAGCACAGCTTGCTGCAATGATAATTACTATTAATTACCACCTCAAGCCTGTTTCCCATGAAAAACTGCTTTAGATGGCCAGATTCTCACTCTTCTTTCTAGAAAAGTCTTCGGTTCTTAGTCTACCAACCTTCACATCTAATCTGCCATACATCATTTTAGGAGGTTTATATCTATGTCTATATCTCACTCTACACTACATGGACAAAAGTGTTTGGCCAAACCTGTCAATTATTGAATTCAGGTGTTTCAATCACACAGTGAAGGGCAATCTCAATGCTTCAGGATACATCTACATCTTGGACAATGCTACGCTTCCAACTTCATGGCAACAGGTTGGGGAAGGCCCCTTTCAATTTCAACATGCCTGTGCTCAAGTGCACAAAGCAAGGACTATAAAGACATGGTTTGATGAGTTCAGTGTGGAAAAACTTGACTGGCCTGAACACAGAGCCCTGTGACCTCAACCCCATCGAGCACATTTGGGATGAACTTTAATGGAACTTTAATGGCGCCAACATCAGTACCTGACCTTATTAATGCTCTACACAATAAATGGCCACGAATTCCTACAGAAACACTCCAAAATCTTGTGGATAGCCTTCCAAGGAGAGAGGAAGCATTATAGATACAGTAGGAGCGTTATAGGAGAGTTATAGCTGCAAAAGGAGGACTGCCTCCATATTGAAGTATATGTATGCGGATACAATGTCGTTGCAGGTTTGGCCAAATACTTTTGTCTATATAGTGTGTATCTTTTATCTATCCTACACCATAGCAACACTGAATGCGTTTTTTCGATTGGTGCTTAAGTGTTGATTAATTTTCTATAACATAAGCAAAAAAAAAAAAAAAAACATCTGTAATTGTTCCATTTTACTGTAATGTTGTCAAGCTTTCTGTGAAAGGATTCTCCAGTTTCATTGTCAGTGCTTTGAAAGAGTCTGAGATAAAACTGTAACTATTCCCACATGGGAAAGTCTTCAGTACAGAATTTGTCAGTAACATGAGGCATTAAAAATATTAAATTATCCGTTAGCTATATAAATATATTACTTAGATTAAAGTAGAAGTTCTCCATTTACAATTGTACTTGAGTTAAAGTACAAAAGTCGTTCAAGTCTTTAGAAGTACTTTAGGTACTTTAAGTCTCTATGAATGTGCTGTTCCATCACTGTCTACAAGCATCTCCACTTTTAATTCAATGTATTTTGTATTTCACAGACAGATTATGTATTTCACAGACAGAAGGCAAATCATGCAATTATGTATACCAATCTGCAGGTGGCAATATTAGCACTTCAAATACTACACTTAACTGTGATTATGTAATCTAACACCATGCAGAAATGTAGTGGAGTAGAAAGTACAGATATTTATTGTAGGATGTAATGCGGCTAATGAAAAAACTATCCATTATTAAAACTACTCATTAAAGAACAGATATGTGAAATATGAACATGAGTGCAGCAATGATGTCAATGTAATTAGAGACCTTCCACCTCTGCTAATTCTTAGTATTATTTAATTCTATGAGTTTTTGTCTAGGATGGTGCTTTCTGTTTTCTAGCCTCTGAGTCCATATATGCACAGTATATTTAAAAAAGTTACACCTGCACTTACATCCAGCCTCATCACCATTCATGACAAAGGGCGCACAGCAAATACTATGCAGTTCATGTCCAAAAAAAATATAAGTTATTGCTAATATCATAAGAAATTAAAATGTTTGCGTTAAGTTAACTTTTGAACAGAACTGTATACAAAGTAACATTCATTGTATTGGTGTAGGCGGCACGGTAGCTTAGTGGTTAGCACTATCGCCTTGCACCTTCAGGTTCTGGGTTCAATTCACACCTTGGGTCTGTGTGCATGGAGTTTGCATGCTTGCATCCCCGTGCTTGGTGGGTTTCCTCCAGGTACTCCGGTTTCCTCCCATAGTCCAAAGACATGCAGATTAGGAAAACTGGTGTT
>JAOVVB010000035.1:9768868-9780359 GCA_028570985.1 Heterobranchus longifilis
CCTTGGGTCTGTGTGCATGGAGTTTGCATGCTTGCATCCCCGTGCTTGGTGGGTTTCCTCGAGGTACTCCGGTTTCCTCCCATAGTCCAAAGACATGCAGATTAGGAAAACTGGTGTTCCCAATTTGCCTGTAATGTGTGTATGCCCTGCAATAGATTGGCACCCCATCCAGGGTGTACCCCCTCCCCCCCCCATGTTATAAGTCTCCTGGGATAGGCTCCAGGCCCCCCTCAACTCAGTACACAGGATAAAGTGGTATAGACAATAAGTGAGTAAGTGAGAGTGTGTTTTGTCTATGGGTGGGATGTGTTTATCAACACTGGCAGTGATGGCTGGCTTTAAGTGTCTTTTATGACATGTTAGTCTTCGTTCTTTCAAGTTGGTAGCTGTCATGTATTATAAGTCCTAGATAATCAGAGTCTTAAGATAGGGAGACCAAGATAATGAAGTACAAAACAATTGGAAGAAAAATAAGGGACGAGAAACTCCCAAGTTGATTTCAGCAGCAGGAATGGGAGGAATCTACAGATCTTATCATTCATTTTAATGGGTGCCAAAGAACAAGCTTTGATGCAGAAAACATCAATCATTTTTTTTTTATCAGTATGTCCAAGCAATTCTGTTTCTTTTTCGGCAGAATGTTTTTCTGTCTGTCTCTACCAGGATATCAGTCGTGTCGAATGCATAGCAGACAGAATACTCTGGGTTTAATGACTGGAAGGCACTGGTGTCTCTCTCTTTTTTTCCCTTCGTTTATTCCTTTAGAGCGCAATAAATAAATTTGTGTCTGCATTTAGGTTCCGTTCGACAAACCCACTCATCACACAGAAGCTCATTTTGTGCTATCGTGAAGAAAAATCTCCAGCTCTCTACTGAGCCACTGGTGGCAGAAGAAAAGCCGAAGCCCTTGACTAAAGAAAAGTGACGAGTCTATGAAACAGAGGTCTAATAAAAAGCAGACACACAATATGTTCTCTTAGGAAAGAAGACGATCATGACTCACACTGGCAAGTTCTGAGCAGAAAAGTTGCGGACAAGTCTAAAATAACATACAGTGGGAAAAAAGGAATAAATTTAAATAAATGAATGAATAAATAAATGAAAGAGAGAGCCCCTGTTTGTCCCGAGTTTTTTGTTAAATCCTCTCTTTCCCATGACCCAATGGTGGCTCGTTGGTAGGCTTCCTGTCTGCCACATGAGAACTTCACTTTACCTTTCACACAACGATTACCAACCTGAGCGATTGGGACAAACATTTCCTCTGTGACACTTTTTTTTTTTTTAATTCCTTTTGAGCTCAATAAATTAATTTGCGTCTACATTTAGGCCTGTTTGACAAACCCACTCATCACACGGAAGCTCATTTTGTGCTATTGTAAAGAAAAATCCTCCAGCATTCTACTGAGAGGCAGAAGAAAATCTAAAGACCTTGACTAAGGAGTCTATGAAAGAGAGGCAGACAGACAATATGTTCACTTAGGAAGGAAAAAAAAAATCATCGCACAGTGACAGTGGCATTGTGATCATGCTGTATTAAATGTAATTAATAAATATAAATACATACTAAAAATAAATTCTTATAACCAGCACTTTTTCAAACTGCTGTTCACGCTGCATCACAGCGCAGCACAACACAGTTGGAAGAAGCTGCATGCATGTGCTCACAGACGTCTATAATTGGCAAATGTCACCGACTTGAGCGAATTCTACCATCCTGTTCAGAGCGTACAGTACAGCCAAATGATCTCCCTTGACTACTGACTGTAGGCTTTCAGAATTGATAAGTTGAATGTTTTTCTGTTGCACTACTCACCATAGGTTTCCTCCGGGTACTCCGGTTTTCTTTCACAGTTCAAGGGCTAATTGGCGTTCCCAAATTGCCCATAGCCCTGCAGTGGATTGGCACCCCATTCAGAGTGTTCCCCACCTTTTGCCCTAAGTCTCTTAAGATAGGCTCCAGTCCCCCACAACCCTGTATGGTGAGACCACTGACCATTTCATAATTTTTCAAAAAAAAAGTTCTTGCCATACTTTCACTGGGCTGACATGCTTGCATGAGAGGTTTTTTTTGTTTGTTTCTTTTAGTGTGGACTGAGGAATTTTTGAAAACATTTTGTGGAAGGAACATTTAGTCATCTGGGACAAGGGTCGCAATGGATAACGTGCCTCACTACAGACCAAAAGATTCTAGGTTTGACCCCCAGGTTGGTTCGAGGAATTGCTCAACAGTGCAGTGATGGCTCAACAGTTAAGGTTATTGATCAGAAAGCCAGGAGTTGAAGCCTCTGCACTGCCTTTGGGCCCTTGAGCCAGGGTTTCAACCCTCTCTGCTAAAAGTGCGTTGTATATTCTTTGACCTTAGCTTCCAAACAAGCCAGGAAATCACCTGCAGAGGAATCAAGGGCGAGACAAGCGAGCAGAAAGAACTGCACTTCCCAGCATGCACGCTCACCGGAATACTAATGACGAGACATACCTGATTCCAGCCTCTGCGGGAGTATAAGAGAAGCTTCACACCTGCACATCACTGCAAAGTATATGCTCTCATGAGTCACTCTGAACTATACAGAGCCGTGATTGTTATTGCTGTCTAGTGTATGAAATCTGCCTTGAACTTTGACTTTGTTTTCTGCCTGACCTTTGATTTTCTGTTTGCAGATTGCCTGACCTTTGCCCGTGACCTGACATGTTGTCGCGATTCCCGTGTTGGATTTTGTCGAAGCATTACCATAATAAAAGTCTAGCTTTGTCCTCCAGTCATCCTCCCGTAACAGATATGAGAAGGAAGGAACTGCCTGTTGCTGTAATTTGTGCAGGACGAATAAAGTCTTCTTCTTCTTCGTTTTCTTCTTTTTTGAAAACAAAGTAGTAAAAACTACCTTTTTAACAGCATCCACATCTACAGAATTGAACATAATGACACAAGCAGCGGGAATCTGAATTGACTCATAGAAACCATTAAACATGACCCACCACCCCCAATAGAAAACAACAAAAAAATGCAATATCCAGGAGGAATTAGTCAGGAATGAGCATACCCAAGATTATGGCTCGCTACTTCACTTTCAAAAGCGGGGAAATTCTGTTAAGTAGCTACAGGCATTAAATAAAATTACCAATTATTCATACTTTGTATGTGAGATTGTTCCCATAAGAATAAAATTAACCTAATTAGAAAGCAATAATTGATTTATGCTGTCTGGGGCAAAAGTAAATGAATAATAAATTAAATAATATAAATAAACCTCGCCGTTATGCACGTGGCACCGTGGTTAATTAACAGCCATGTAGTAGATCTGTTTTAAGCATTAACACAGAGACTCTGAGCCTCACCCTTAGTACAAGCAATTCTGTTTGTTGTGATAATATTGCAGATGCAGAGCATACAGAACGGAAATTAACATTAGGAATCTTAAATTGCCTAAACAGTTAGCACCATTTAAATATAGGAAACATTAGAGATATTACACAGAGAGATATGAGGCCAGCTGTTGTCATGTTTTTTTCTGTGTATGTACTGTTATTAGGGAATACGTGTGCATTACCATGAGAAATAGTTCAGAGAGTTCAGTGTGTGAGAGAATCTCTGTAGGAAATATAACTACGGCCTCAGACAGACAAATAAAAGATTAAAGCAAGCAGCCTGACTTTGCTCCTGGTCAGAGTGCCATGACAATAAGAAGCAGCGGTCAGGTTGGACTGGTTACATTAAAGTGGAGCAGATATAATTATTTTGCAAATGTGATTTCCAGAAATAAAGTAATGGTTCAGGCAAAAGCTAGGTTAACAGGTAAGTTAGGTGCGGTGGCACGGCGGCGTAGTGGTTAGCACTTGCACCTCCAGGTCCTGGGTTTGACTCCTGCATTGGGTCTGTGTGCATGGATTTTGCATGTTCTCCCCGTGCTTGGTGGTTTTCCTCCGGGTTCTCCGGTTTCCTCCCACAGTCCAAAGACATGCAGATTAGGCTAATTGGTGTTTCCAAATTGCCCATAGATGGTCCGCTGGAGAAGGAAATGGCAACACACTCCAGTATCCTTGCCAAGTAAACCCCATGGACAACATCTAGGAAGGCCTAGTGCAATGGTCCATGAGGTCATGAAGAGTCGAACACAACTGAATGCCTAAAACAAACAAACAAACGACAGTTAGGTGCATGGCTTGTTCTATAAAAATACCAAAGTGGTGTGAACATTACATGTTGATTAGTGCATTCATTTAGTTTAGGGTAGAATAAACCCTTGAATTCTTGCTTTTATTTTGCCTTACAGGATTTAAATATATTCTAAATTAACTTTTTTTGAGCTAGTGGACAGATCACCCATAAGATATTTTACTATGGTAAACTATATTGAATTCTGCAATATACTATAGTATTACCCACTGGATTCAGCGCCAGTCCCAAGCCCAGATAAAATGGGAGGGTTGCATCAGGAAGGGTATCCAGCATAAAAACCCTGTGCCAAGTTGTGTTTAGATTGGACGGTCCACTGTGGTGTCCCCTTGACGGGAGCAGCCGAAAGACTAACAACAATCATACTGTAGTATTACCATGGTACTTCAAACATTACAATGGTAGCCATCATAAGACTTTGTAGAGTACCAGGGTAGCCGCTATGGCATTTCAGTGGATACCATGGTAGTACTATGCTGTGGACTACAATAATTTAGTGAATACCATGGTACGAATTTCAGCAGGTATCTAATATGGTATGTTTGTCTATAATCATTTCATCCACTTAAGGGAAGCAGCTGTTAAAGAACAGGAAGTCCATGGCAAAGACAGCTTACTGACTAACTTTTTCTATAACAGCTTAATATGTTTTATTTCTTTTATATGACAGCAATCTGACATTGAATTTTAATTCAACTGTACATTTTAGTCATTTAAAAATTTTATATTGTGGACCGTGTGAAAACAAGATACTTCCTCTGATCATGTACCATCCATCCATCTAGGAACCTCTGTAGTCCAACTAGGGACTGTGCAGGACAATGGTGGCCCTTGTGTTTATTCCCATTTGTACGACTATGGTAGAACCTCCAGCCAACACTCACATGCAAATTTACACACTATGGGCAATTTGGGAGTGCCAATTAGCCTAATCTGCATGTTTTTGGACTGTGGGAGGAAACAAGAGAACCCAGAGGAAACCCACCAAGCACAGGAAGAACATGCCAACTCCATGCATGCAGACTCGACACAGGAATCGAACCCAGGACCCGAAGGTGCAAGGCGACATTAAGCTGAACACTAAGCCACCGTGTCCTTATCATGATATCATGACAGTATCATCGATTTAATAGTACATTGACATTGTATGTATAGACATTCACTCACCAGTTTTGGTTTTACCTCTTTCTTAAAGTTAGTTAAGAAAAAAAAAAAGAAAAAAAATCTGTAAGTCCCTCCATCCTGAAGACTTTACTATTACTATTTTTAAAATCTTAAAGTTACAGCTCTACCAAGATCTGTAAAAAACAAACAAATAAACAAACAAATAAATACCTTTTAAACAGTACACTTGTTTATGTGGAGCATCGAGTGTACTGTTGTCTTGTTGTACAGTAATGCATTAGAATGAGTACATTTGATATAAATGTGTGAGCGTTTTTGCAGGCAGAAACATAGTCAGACCTGAAGTTTTAGGAAATAAATCAATGCTTTATGACCAGTCAGGATCAACTCCCTAATAATGCAGAATTATTTTTGTATATTATTATATTATATACAGTATTGTTTTTCTTTGTGTTGACTATAGTATGACCGAGAGTCAGACATTGTGTGTAGAATGATTTGTCATTGGAAAACACTAAATGTGCTGAATGCAGTGGAAAATGTTTATCGAGTAATCCATACTAATGTTTGATTAGTCAATAATGCCACACAAGTACATACACAGGAATGGACTTCAGTCGTGGAGTATTTACTTAATTGGCACACAATTCTTTCTGGTTCTTCGGCGAGAAAAGCAGAGAGAGCAGTTCTTATCAAAGGTTGATGGATCAAAGGGTAAAAAAATGCTTTCTTTTCTCTTTGTGAACCCAAAGCTGCCTCGTGTCATGTTTACCGTCAGATTGTGAAGATAACTCAGCTCCAGGACGGCGACTAGACGTGTGAAATCGGCAGCTGGGATTTTGAATGGACATTTATATTTTCTGTGCGTTCTGGCGCTCAGGACACCTTCAATTCTCCTGCATGGCTGATCAAGCCTGGAGCCATAAGAGTGGGACTCAATGTATTACTCAGAGAGACAGAGAGAGCGAGAGAAAGCAGAGCACAACAAATCACAACAGCCTAATTTAATACGGAGTCTAATTGAGCTGCTACCTTGCCCATTTTAATAATGGATTTACTCTAAAATCTTTATTACTTATTGACAGAGACTCATCCTTATTTCTAGTTCATATTGCTTTTTTCTTTGTTTTTCTGATTACTGACATCTGAGGCTTTGTCAATGATTGTCTTTTCTCATTTGTGATCTTGTGACTATTCTGCATTGATAAAAGACAAATATACAACAGAAGACCAATGTTCAGCATGATTATTCAATTTTACAAAATGATTGAGAGATTGGCGAACACAAATGCGTGCATGGGGAAGGTGGATTTCAAATAAGAGAAAAGTTTGATATAAAATAATAATGTGGGGGAAATTATATATAAGTTGAATATCTGTTGAATGGTTTGAATGCTAAATCATGAGAAAATAATTACATTAAAATAACATTTGTTTGGAAAATTTGAAAATAAAGAACCGTGTAAAAAATCACATGTTAATACTGTATATAAATTGTTCATGTGTAAAAAATAAAAGCATAGAAATAAAGGAATCGTGTGGGGTTGGTCATGGTAAAATTAATAAATCATATTGGGGCGATCACTTGAAATTATATAAATAAATCATTTGGAAATCACATATGGTGGAAACAGCCCTGTGAAAATAAATTAATCAGGTGTCAGAAAATCCCGTGTACATATAAAGAAATCATGTGAAAAAAAAATCATTATATGGATTATGAATTATGATGTACCAATTTATGCATGAATATAAATGTATTATTTTTATTTTTGAAACCCATTTACGTATAAGAGTGTAAATAGATGTAGCTGTAAATGAAGCTTACTGGGCTTTAGCCATGACAACCAGATCTTCATTTGGCCAGGCTTAAATCCTATTTTCAAACTGGTAGTATTTTACTAATTCGTTTATTTTACTGTCTGACACACACAAATGCACAAACATGCCATCACAATGCAGACAAATGAGTGAGAGAGCAGTATTTGACTTACTGTTCTGCACTTAATATTTGAATAACCATTAAATATCGTCTATGTCAATAAAAACAATGGATTTTAGTAAATTAAAGTCAAATTTTCTACGAATGCTTAACTGCTATTATGGTGGCACAGTGAGTAGGATTGCCAACTCACATCTCCCTGGTTCAGTCCTGAGCTGGAGTTACTGTTTGTATGGACTTCTGCATGTTCTTTCAAAGTAGGTTTCCACCAGGTTTGCCTGGAGTTTCCTTTTGCATCTTTCTGATACAGTAGATGTAAGGCTCCTTGGAATTGTCCCAAGATAGGAACGTGTGTGCATGGGGTCAAAAGATGGACAGGCATTACAACCAGGGTGTATTCTCACCTTGCCTCCAGTCTACCCAGATCTGCTACGAACCTGACCAGGATAAACCGTTTACCAAATAATACTTATAACTTTAAGGACAGGCTGTTATAGAAAAAATGCTAAATGCTGTGAGTTTAAATTGACCTGACATTGAATGAAGTTCACAGTGCAAAGCTCAGAGGGTATTATTCCTCTATTGCCAACAACAACTATTTTCCCAAAGGGATATATACTGTACGTATGGCTTAGCACTGTCACCTTGTACCTCCAAGGTCTAGGTTTGATTCCCATTTCACTCTGTATGCATAGAGTTTGAATGTTCTTCCTGTAGTTGGGGGGGTTTCCTCCGGGTTCTCCGGTTTCCTCCCACAGCCCAAAGGCATGTAGATTAGGCTAAACTGCATTTCCAAATTGTATGAATATGAGTGTGTGTGTGCCCTGTGCTGGATTGGCAACCTGTCTAGGGTGTACCCTGCCTTATGCCCTAAGCCTCCTGGGATAGGCTCCCTGTGACTTCAATTGTGATATGTATGTACTTACTGTACTGTATATATATTTTTTGCCAAACAGCACATCATTTATAGCTACATTTAATATTGTGGGACATGTGCAAAACAAGATGAATTGATTCTCATATAAAGTTAATAAAATAAAGTAAAATGCTAATCTTTTTTGTGGATAAACCTGTGATTTGCATCAATCAACATTACAGTAAGCAAATATAGATCAACACCCTCTGATGAATGAGAATCATGTGTTTAATAAAGCCATGTTATAATAAAAATGCAAGATAATCAAACTCTTAATCATTTGCATTGTCTCTTAGTAATATCATAATAAAACAGTTCTGCTTAAATTTTTTTTTTCTTTTTTTCTGGTAGATGATAATGACATGTCAAGTGTGAATAGGGAGTGATAGGGTTTACAGTAATTGATGATGATAAATTAGGCAGAGAGGAGCTGTGAGCTGACAGCACAGCAGGTGGAGTGTTTCTGCAGGTGTTTGTGCTGAACGGAGCACATCGCCAAAGACAAGCCTGTGCAATACACTACGCAGTCTGGGTTACTTTTGATCAGCTTCATTTTTTTTAAACTGCTTTTGAAATGTGTAGCATTTAAAATGTAAAACATTCACAGAGCACACACTGTAGGTGATTAATAGGTGACACCTTGTGATTGATTTGGCAAACGCTTTTTATCCAGAGCGATGTATGACTGAGACAGGATATGAACTTAAATCTGAACAGCTGATAGTTAAAGACCTTGCTTTCAAAAACTTACAATTTCATCTGACAACCTTTCCACTGAGTTATCACTACCTCCTGCTAAGCTAGATCTTTGTGGAACTTAACTGCTTGCTTTTAGATTTTCAATGAGTGCTTTAATAGAGGCGGGCGCATTTAGAGAGTAAAGCAATTAAGCTCATAGATAAAAGACTTACACCGATCAGCCATAATAAAACACCACATAACAGTAAGACATTTAAATTTATTATAAATTATATGCTAAAGTAAATTGCTGACAGGATCATAGACACCCAAGGCTCACCCATGCCCTCGGGGAACAAAGGGCAACCAGCCCAGTCCAATCTCACAGAGGAACCAATGCGGCATAAATTGCTGAAAGAAAGTCAGTTCTGGCCATGATACAGTGATACCAGAGCTCCCAGTACACCACAGCCCAGCATGCACAGGGCCCAGCAGGCAAAGAGCCCAAAGCGGCTCACCCGCCATCCAAACTCTGCCCAATCTGATTGAGCACTGGACAAACAAGTCCGATCCGCCCTGGTGGCACAAGGGGAACCAAAAACTTTGGTGGTTAGAATTTAAATGTTTTTTAATGATATAGCTGATCAGTGTATATCAGTATATGCTACAGTAACATGACCTGTAAAATATTCATATATGTGCTGTGACCCTAAACACTGCATCAGATTATTTACCATTAATGAATGTCTTAAACATTTCAGAATTCACCTATACATATTACTTGATTAGATTTTCTAACTTTAGAATATTTCAACGGAGGTCCTTGGAACGAAAAAAAAAAAATATATATATATATATATAAATATAGACAAGTTCGACAACTTTTGCCTGGAAGACACTTTGGATTTACAACTAACTTGTAAAAAATACCAGCATGTGACCACCTGAAAAGAAAAAGGTTTCATGGGTAAAGTTTTGAGTATACTTGTATTTAGAGATGAGAAAAATCAGACAGTTATTGGTTGACTGTGAAAGTCAACGCAGCCTTCATTCAGCATCCATTTGCTGAGGACTGTGGTGATTTTCTTATTTTACACCAAATTGGTTTTACTCCTTTGGTTTCTTTATTTACATGAAGGATCGTAGAGTGTTCACGTAGAAGGAAAGCAATTGGGATTCCTCGACACTCTCATTTCACGGCAAAGCAAAGAGCAAAATGGCAAACGGTGTGTAATCCATTTCACACTGTAATTGAGCATTCACAAAGGACACCACAATTACCATACCACACAGTGAGAATGAAAAGCAGACTCCAACAGGTTAAAGCACTGAAGAGTTATTCACTGTGACAGGTCACTTAAAAAAAAGATGGATATTATGAATTCACATAATAGAAATTTCAGGAGTCAATACTAAAGGAACAGTAGCTGCAATTGGGTTAAACATTCTTCAAAAATTCTTTCAGTGTAACATGGTGTTTGACTCAACACATGTGAATAGAGTTTTAGCACGTTCTTAGATGTTTAAGATTCAAAGAAGTAAAAGGCCACATAAGAAATGCTAATAAAAAAATGACAACGATCTCTTTGCTTCATAAAACAACACTAATGTTTGAGATAGCCAAAGACCAACCCTGAATGAATCACCAGGTCCAAAGTCCAGATATGTTAATCATGAAATTCAGAAGTCATAGCTGTCATATGACCAACTTGTCAAATGACCAACGCTGTAGTGACAACACTTTAAAAATAACATAAATTATTAATATTATACTGTGTATTGCTCTTAAACTGTGCATAATATGCTTAATTATATTAGTCCTAATTTAGGGCAACTAGCGTAATTAGTCATACTGTGTGTGACTGTGTATGTGAAAAAAAAAAGTTGAATTTGAATTTGATTTAAATGTTACAATAAGTTACCATTTTTGTTACGAATTTTCCCCTGGGAGGTTGCAAAGTGCAATTTAAGCTATTAATGAACATAAATGATCATAAATCATAAATTTGGTTGTAAATATTTTTAAAGTTGTTCTGTTTATATACCAAATTATGACTGGCTTTATGTTTTTTTATGCATGACTTTAATCAATCAATCAATCCATCAAAAAACAAAGAATCAAAATGATTGATATCTATATTGCTTATTTTAAACATTTTATATTTTAGATTTATAGAAGATTTATGAAAAATAAGCTATCACAAGATAAATGATACATGAAAGAGAGTGAGGATTTTTTCAAATTTACATGGAAAAACAAACAAAAAATGTTTTGCTTTCAAAATGTAATAAAAAGGAAAAAAATATGGATTCCACAAGTTAATAAAAAATTATACAAAATAGTCAAGTCAAATGTTGGTCAATGTTGTAACAAAATGATTTTTTGCCCCGAACCATGGAGCAATACCTAAAAATAAAGTCACACAGTATACAGTATATAAGACGACAGTTACACTAAAGTTCAGATACATGGAAAAAAGTGTAAGGTGAGTGAAAATGATACAATCAAAACATCCAGTAAACACACAAGACGGTGCATATTGACAAGACAGGCAAACAGAACAGACGTGTTTTAACCAGTTAAGAGATAGATAGATAGATAGATAGATAGATAGATAGATAGATAGATAGATAGATAGATAGATAGATAGATAGATAG
>JAOVVB010000035.1:9784065-9824226 GCA_028570985.1 Heterobranchus longifilis
ACATTTTGTGTGACAAACATGCAAAAGAATAAGAAATCAGGAAGGGGGCAAATAGTTTTTCACACCACTGTATAACAGTTAAATTCATGATTGCAATATCTATTAAAATAATTACAATGTGATTTTTCTTTTTTTTATCAAATTGTGCAGCCCTGTGCTATAATTTTAAGGAGTTTGCCAATTTTTGACCATTTAATGTGTGAAAGTTTGAACTTAATAAGATAAAAATTGGGAACCGTAAAATAATGTAAATCATAAAATGCACGGCTCTATTCAGCAGGTGAGGAGACATGTTTTTATAGGAAAATAATCAATGATTGTTTAAGGCATGGTGAGAAGAGATGATGATATTCATTCATCTTCTGTAGGTGCGAGACCACAGTGCTAACCACTATGCCATCGTGTCATGGTACCAAGAAATTCACAAAGGGCTTTATCTCAAAGGCTTTCTTGTACAGCTTTAATTTTTGGTTTTATAAAGCAATGACACTTGGACAAATTACAAAAAAAATGTTAAAGATTTTTATATATATATATTTCTCTGGAGTGTAGGCCATACAATTCTGTGTTTCAGTTGTTACTATAACGATAATTAACCCTGTCATTACGATCGCCAACAACATTAGTTTGCTAAGACGCTGCCTAGGTGATATTTGTTGTTTACTTCTTACGAAAGACAATATGACTGACATCTCTAAATACAGCGTACATTAAAAAAAAAAATACACAAAATATACACATTGCTATCTGGCTCGAACGCAGTCGATAAGCTGAAACATGTCAGTTTTGCCATTTTGACATTTTTAGTCTTATAACAGAGTAAAAGTGTTTGTAGTTACCAGTTTAGTATTTGGTGATCCTGCACTTATTTTGAAAAATAGCGGAATAGATTTGTATTAAACATGGAATTGGATAATAATTTAATTAGCATATAATGTGAGAAGGCTGGGACGTGGCATGACATTAACCTAAAATAAAATGGGTTAATCAATATAGTGTGTGGCGGTTTGTATATTTGTATAGCACCTGATAAAATTGCCTAGCTGTACATCTGAAATCCACACAAGCATGTGCTTTCTTGTTACCAGGAATTGTTCATAGCCAAACAAATTCGGAGAAAGAATGCATGTGGGAGGGTAGGTGTGGCCAGGGTTAAATACGTTCTGGTATATTTCTTCTTTCAATTTTTTTATTTAAGATCTTGATTTCAAAAAACTTGAAAAGATGAAATCGAGTCGAAGCTGATTATTAGACCATGTCCAGCGGTAGACATAACATTTGAGTAGCGAACATGATAGAGGGGCATTGTAGTGCAGGGGGTGGGGTTACGGCCTCCCAGGTCCAGTTTCCTCAGTTCAGTCCTGAGCTCAGGTTACAGACTACTAGAGTGTTCGCTTTTTCTCTTCAGGATCTCTGTGGGTTTTTTTTTTTCTTTCTCAGATCTCACAAAAACCCTTCAGGAGGTGGAGTGCTCTATGGAAAATGAAGGGTTCTTAGCTTTCGAACAGGGTTAGATCTGGAGCTGTTGATGATTGGGGAAACGTTCTGGTGTAGGGTTCTATACTTGGAAGTGCATTTTTCAGAAAAGTCACAGCTCTATAGTAAAACTCTGTAAAGACGTAACTGGAAAGCATTTTAAAAACAACTCGATCTGTTTCCGACTGTAAATAGGAATGAAGTAAACCCCGTCTTTAACGTTTCAAAAGCAGCTTCACATACACATATCTTCCTCAGCTGTGCAGGTCAGGCTAAGGATGAACTTTGTCACGCTTACCACTGAGATGTAAATCAGTGTCTAGCCTCACCTCGTTGCTCCAGACTCCTTATCAGTATGCACCAGCACTCTTGAAACATCTTTACTTAATGTCATGTAATTGTCTCTGGTTTAATCGGAGCAGCCGCAATGTTCACAACGTGTCCAAGTCCGTGAACACGCATTCTGCCTTGAAAGATTGTGCCTAGAGAGAGAGGTCTAGTCGACAAAGTCGAGCCGCTCTCTGTCTGTGCCTTAGGAGGAAAAAATCACCACTTCCAGAATTCATGAAATTGAAAAAATGTCCTTTGTAAAGGATTAACTTCATTGTTCTGAATACTGTCACAGTCGCATTACATATGACTTTTCATCTTAAATAGTACAACAAAAATTTTCAGTAGGATTAGGCTTTTTATAGCTGAAGAAGTTGTCAAATCAAACTTGTGCTTGATTCCAAATCATGCAAAATCATACTTTGTGTATGTTGGTCTGTGGTTGTTTTGCTAAATCCCAACTTTTTGCCTAATCATGGAATGTAGGTAATGTTTTCTCTCGGAATCCTGGAATCTTCAGTGTCCTTGTTTTGGCATTTGAATGGACTTACAGGCAAATTGTCTAAAAGTTGTTGATTTCTGTTCCCGCTAATGTATACTTGAGCTGTTGTGTTATGTTGTGTGGTGATTAAAATGAGCACTGGCACCTCGATGGTTAAGGCATTGGATGTGCGGTTTGGAAGGTCCAAGGTTTAAATCCCACAATCACCATGTTGGGCCCTTCAGCAAGGCAATTACCTGCTCAGATGTATAATAGTATACTTAGAATGTAAGTCGATCTGGATAAGGGCGTCTGCCAAATGTTATAAATAACCTTTAGTTTTTTAATTCAGTATCAGTTCACACTATTTAGATAAGCTTTCAAAGGTTAAGCCGTTATCTGTCACATATACATTACTGCATTTGCTCAAGGGCCCAACAATGGCAACCTGGCAGAGCTGGGGCTCGAACCGCCAACCTTCTGATCAGTAACTCAGTGCAAACCGCTTCCATCGTCCATGTTTTGCAAGAGTATGTTACATGTTTTTTTTTTTTTTTTTTTTTTTTTTTTACAAGTGGAGGTATCTGCACCCCTCCTTTTAACCCCCTTTCTTTAATCAGGCTTGGGAAACACACTCATACACACATTCACATATTACAGACGATTTGAAAGCATCAGATAGGGTTCTCTGCATGTCTTTGGACTGTGGTAGGAAACCAGAGCACCTGGAGGAAACCCAGCATGCACAGGGTGAAAACATGCAAACTCTCCGCACACAGACTCCGACTCGGCACTGGAGTTACAAGGCCACAGTTCAACAAAAGTTACACAGCATTACAAGGCATAGGGTGTCTGTGGTGTAAAAAATTATATATTATATTGAAATTAAATTTAAGTGCATATAGTGCAGGAAAATTAACTTGAAGTGCCTTCAATCCAAGCCTCAATTAAAAAAAAAATATATATTAAGCAGGTCTAGAAATGCCTTGATGATAAATACTCTGAATGCCATAGTGCACTTTTAAATAATGAGTATAATATTTATCCAATAAGTTGGATTATATTTCTTGGGGGAGGGGGGGATTTATTTTACAGTTAAATGGTTCCTGGCTGTGAAAAGTTTTAGACCCGGTGAAATGAGAAATGAAAATACACATTTCCTGCTGCTAATCTCTATCTAATAGAGTTTTCGGAGCGAGTTGTAGAGCTCTCCGCTTGAGTATTTCATGTTTAAGCAGTTGAGCTCCAAAGCCAGCAGTAAGAAAGTACAGGTAAGAGTTCTTCAGGTTTATTGTCCCACCTACAGGCACAGCCTGAATCCTAATACCCGGATTAAGCCGTGTCGCATCGGTAATCATATTAGTGCGCGCCGTCCCATCCGGTGTTCTCCCAGTCTTTCTGTCTCGCTGCGATAAGGTCTCCGAGGTCATCCCCTCCGAAAGCCTCATTCCCCTGGAAACAAGGTGGAGAGGGACAGCATCCCTGCTTTACAGATCAGTGATAATTCACCCACGCAGAGCTGAAAATAATCCCACTGATCAGTAGCCGGATAGAAACAAACAGCCGCTGTGGGAGTCAGGCAGCCATTCACGGTTTTCCCTGCGAGTCTCGCTGACCTTTCAACAGTAATTGTTCTGTATAAAGGAAATCAATATCCGGATCATTTTAGGCACAAACACTTAGAGGGCACTTTTGTTTACTGTAAATCGATAAACACCAGCCCTTGCATCAGATCTGACATCTTTTCGAGTTCAAATACAATTTTTATAAAATCAAAATCCATTAGTTATAGTCGCTATAACAGGCTCCATATGTAGCAGTAGTTTAATTTCCCCTCAATCACACATACAGTGGTTTCATTTTCTTTTAATCACGCAGATGTTACGCTGAAGAGAAAACCCTTACTTCCCTTCTGATGATTTGTGACATTTTCCCGAACTGGTCAGAGGATCAGATATAATAGAGTGGTATTTGAATAGCACAGGGACTTTTTTATTCATTTTATTCTTTTGTACCGTTGATCTCATTTTTAAAAGGAATTTGCATTGGTTAAGATTTGTAAAAAAAAAAAAAAAAAAGAAAGAGTTTGAACAAGAGAAAAAAACATTAAACTCATTGAGCCAGCCACCATTTTCAGTCATGCACACTAAGCTCCGCCCTAAAACTTATAGTCGTTCAAGGATGTCAAGACGTCTCGTTTTATGTCAACCAGACAATCAAGTGCTTGAAAACTTCAAGTCAACTTAAAGTTCTCCTTATAATAATTTATGGCATGGCACTGGGGCGTGTCTACGAAATGCCTAAATGCTTAAGTAATTGTAAATGCAAAATATTGACTATTGCGTCTTTTTACTGTTCTGGTTGACTGTTACGTGGTGGCGCCCCAGACCCACAGTGAGCATCCAGTTATGCCTAGCCTCTTCATTTTGCTCATATTTTTTGGGAATTCACTTGCGTCTTGTCCTTTACTGATGCTTTTGGTGCCATCAGTCTTAGCTATCTTAAGGCTGCGTCAGGCTTTGTCCCATGATGTGGCTGAGCTTGTTTTGTTTGGCTTCATGAATTCACGGCATGGTGTTTGGCCAGGGATGCCTCCTCGCGGTGCTGCGGCTCTACGGTTCGTCTGGACCACACCTGCACTGGCCAACAGTACTTGCGCAACAGCTTTTAGTGGACTTTGCTAACCAGTTTGTGTTTTCCATGACTGTTTTGAATGTACATGCTTGGAGCAGTGGTGGCTCAGAGGTAGGGCTACTGAGTTACTGGGGTGGCCTTAACCCCATCTGCTCATCAGGGGCGCTGTATCAGGGCTGACCCCAGTTACGCTGTGATATGCGAAGAAAGAATTTCACCGTGCAGTAATGTATATGTGAGAAATATTTATAAAGGCTTAAGTTAACATGTTTCTTTGGATACTGAGAATGGTGCAATATTAATAAAAACCTACGACCGAATCATGGCACTGAGGCTGAGGCATTTAAGTCCAAGTATAAGACAGCATCAGTGCGCGGAAGAGCACAATAGAGGGTAATCATTCATGAGAAAATAGAGGCTAGGTGCCCAGGTGAATGCCCGTGGCATAATATATCACCGCAGTAATATTGAACCGGTGACCTTTCCTAGTAAAGCGTATGCAGCGTTATGACATATACAGTACTAATCCTCAGGGGGAAAAATCTAATGTGGGTGGCACAGTAACTATTAAAAGAAGTCAATTTGAATTAAATAGACTGTTACAGCTAAGTTCAGAGCAGTCACGATGAGAGGTTTGTTAGGCCAAGAAGAATCACTAAAGGATAAAGTAGAGCAAGGAAGGCGCCAGGAGGCGTTCTGATTCACTCCCAGTTCAGTGCCAGAGTTCCAGTGCTAGTGTGGACTCACAATGGTTTATACAAGCCAATATGTATAAAAAAAAAAAGTGAGATCATTGAACAGGGTCTCCTGAATGTACCATATTTAATTGGCATAAAGAAGCATTAAAAGGTAGCTGTTCACTGTCACTATTCACTTGTTATCTGGACCTGTTTTATCTGCTCCATTGGTGGTGAGGAATCCCCAGTATCCAGTATCCAGCCCATACTGTCTGTCTGTTTAAATCACTCAGATTATGTGCACTCAGCATGCTGCCATGCTCGGTGCTCGGAGGATCCTGCTGTTTGCTTTTTTTTTTTTCTTTTTTTTTTGCATCGTTTGATTGCGCCATTGCACCAACATGGAGCTTTTTTTTTTGTTTTTGTTATTTTCTAATTTTAGTTTACAGACGTAAAAGAAGAGGTGGAATGTTGTGCTGCTACTCAGCAGTCATGAACTCGGCCTAATCTTTTCACATCCTGTACGTTACAGCTGACACTAGCGCTCATGAAGATTGTTGCGGTCTAGGCCGAACCTACACGTGTCTGAATCAGCCTGAATCCAAGCTCAACGCCACACACACACACACACACACACACACACACACGCACTCCAGTAGTAGGAGCCCCCAACAGTCAGTCGATCTCGTTTTTAGATCCTGGAAAAAAACTTGCATATCTGTGCATATTCTTACTCTGGCGTATTTCTTGAAGATCAAGGCAAAACTTTAAAGATGTAAACAGCTCGTGAAAATCCATGCAGAATTTCGAGGCAGAAAGAAAAGTAGCGTAGTCACTTATCTAGGCAGGCTAAGCAAACCAGCATTGAACGAAAAGTTTTTTTTCTTTTTTTTCTTTCTTTCTTTCGTCGCTTGCATTTTGGCGTGCCTGCTTCATTTCCTATTCAGCGTTAAGGGCAGATCAGACGCAGATGATATCTTCATGGAAAGCGAACGTGGTTGATGTTAAACTGAGCTTCATTTTTCAGCACTCTGACTTATCAGACGATCAGAGGCAACCAACACATTGATTAAAAGGTTCACAATCTGTGTGTGTATACTGTGACTGTACCTGAAGTCGTGACCCTCGCCCAGGCCCTGTTCCTGCTCGGAGACGTGACTGCGTACGAGCGGGTCTGTGTGCGCTGCATTGTACTGTATGTTCCAATTTGTCACGCTCAATGAACTCCTTTCTGAAATTGATGGAAAAATCCATTTCTTCTTTGGCGCAAAGCAATAAGGCATGATTGTGTAGTTTGTAACATCTCCTGAACCATGTGGTTCGTTGAGGCGGCACAGTGGCACAGTGGTCGCCTTGCATCTTCAGGGTCTGGGTCCGATTTCCAGCCAGGCTTGATTCCCATCACAGTCCGAAGACCTGCAGGTTAGGCTAATTGGGGTTCCCAAATTGCCCTGTGTGTGTGTGTGTGTGTGCCCTGCAATGGATTGGCACCCTGTCCAGGGTGTACCCCGCCTCATGCCCTAATTCTCCTGGGATAGGCTCCAGGCACTATATCGTCATGAAGCAGCCGCAGCACTATATCGTCACGAAGCAGCCGCAACTCAGCTGAACCTTTAGCAGTTTTAGTGTATGCTTTATGAAACACATTAATTTTAAAGCACCCGATGGTCACAACTCAACACTTCTTCAAAGGGCCAAATCCCGGTAACTTGACTCGGCTTCCCGTGTTCAGCCACGAGGCCGAGCTGTCTCTGGAGACCCCGCGCTTGGCAGAATATCAATGAAACACTGTGCTGGAGAGAGTAAAAGAGGGTTTGTGTGTGTGTGTGTGTAAGGTGTGCCAGGCTGGATGTGGATATTTGTGCCAGCGTGGCTTATGCTTACCTTTTGAGCCGCACCTGTTCAGCAGGCACTTGTTCGTCTACAGGTTTGTGGAGACTCGGTGAGTGGGTATGTGTGTGGAAGGGGGGGGGGACGACGACGACGACTGAATTATAAAAATAAAAAAATAAATAAATGCTGTTCCTCGTTGCTAAGGTGATAGCATCCCATCAAGCGTGCTTCTTCTTATGTGCTTGTTTTTGCTGAGCAGGTTCATGTGGTGCGTTTAAATTTAGTTTTTTTTTTTTTTTAGAGAAAGCTTAAAAAAAAATACAAATTATGTACCTTAAATGAGGGAGAAGAAAAATAGTGAAGGTGTGGGCGAATTGACAAATATGTCATCAAAGTTGAAGACCCTTTTGTTAAGCATCTGTTGCACATTTAATCATAATTTCGCAAAAATAAGAGAGAAAGAATTGAAATATGAGACAGATTTAAAGGTTCAGATCTGAGTTTTTTTTTATTTAATTTTTTTTAGCCGTACCTTTTTTTTCTTTTTTCTTTTTTACCATCTCTGTGTGATTCTTTACATTTGTCTCGGCTGAAAAGTTCCCACGTTTATATCAAGGATGCAAACACGCACAACCAGCAGGATCTCGCTCGCGCAGACGGACAGCTGGTTACAGATTATTCGACAGGGCCGTTAAACTGCTGCTTAGTAGAAGATAACAGGACGTGGTGCGTGCGTGCATGTGTGCAAGTGTGTGTGTGTGTGTGTGTGTGTGTGTGTGTGTGTGTGTGTGTGTGTGCGGTATGTAAAATGCAATATCAGCCACTGGGCCTTTACTGTATTTTTCTTCTCACAACTGTTTCTGGTTTGTTTAGCATGTACAGTCGCGCAGCTGAATTAATGCGATCTTCATCGTTTATTAGACCTTTCACCATGTAGGAGCCGAACTGTTCATTAAACACATTACAGAACTGTTCCTTGTTTCCGATTAGGTTCTTACTGCCATAATGTGACATTAAAGGAGTCCTGTAAAGGATGTGATCTCTCTCTCTCTCTCTGTCTCTCCGGGAGCTCGTTCTCTCCTCTCTTTTGGGTTATTGATCTCCGAAATGACCACAGGTTACCTAAATGGCCGGTCCTATCTGTGCTCTAAAACTGCCGGTGTAATGGAAAGCCCCGTAATTCACCTTAGGAACAGAAAGAATAAGAATAAGCGTGTTTGTTTGGGATAATGACACTTTTTGTTCTATTAGGGCTTTGGATTTGATATGAAGCGGTTATCATCGTGGTGCACATCTGTCTGTCAGGCCACACGCCGGGGCTGCAGGTCGCGCGCTGTATCAGCTCCAGGGTTCTGGGTTCAGACCAGAGTTTCGGCTTTTGCATGCTCTCGTTGTATCATGTTGGGAATGTTGCCCAAAATTTCTGCTAAAAAACATCTAACCGTTTTGTGCATGAATTGTTGAACCGCATATCTAGATTTTTAAAGTGTTTTATCTAAACATCAAATATTAAATAGTAAATCGATTGTGCAAAGTAAAACCGGTTAACACAGTTTGCCTGGAATAATTTGCGATTAATAAATCACGTCTCGTGTTCGAAATCTCCAAGCTAAAATATGTATTGAAAAAAAAAAGACTTTAAAAAATATATCAGTTTTGAATATACCAAAAAAAAACCACTACTTCAAAAGCAACCAAAAGAATTCGTTTTAAAAAGGCGTTTAGTGAAATTATTTCACTTTTCACATTTTTTCACATTTTTTTTTACATTTTATTTATTTGTTATGTAAGTTTTTGAATAAATAAATAATAGTAAATAAAAAAAAAAAAGACATTCAAATCAGAATTTTTTTTAAATTTTATGTAGCAAAGCAGCGGTTTAGTGATTAGCATTGTCGCTTGGCGTCTCCCAGGGTGTGGGTTTGAGTCTCGGCTCTTGTCCTGTATGTGTTTAATGGGCTTCCTCAATAAATCATATATTTATAATCTTATATCAATAAAGCAGTGTCTATAAGTGCGGACTCTAAGCATGAACGGATTCAAGACATTTCAAACCATAAGCGCTAAAGATGCACCGATCACTCTGCCAATATCTGGAGATCATGAGTTCGAATTCATGGACTCTATCATCCCATTTCGCCGTCTGTACCACTTTACCCTGCATAGAGGGTGGCGAGGGGGCCTGCAGCCTATCCCAGGAGACATGGGGCACGAGGCGGGGTACATCCTGGGTGGGGGTCCCCATCCATTGCAGGGCCCACACACACATACATTCACACACCACGGGCAATTTGGGAACGTTAGTTAGCCTAATCTGCATGACTTTGGACTGTGGGAGGAAACCATAGTACCCAGAGGAAACCAACCAAGCACAGGGAGAACATCCAAACTCCATGCACACAGACCTGAGATGGGACTCGAACACGGACCATTGAGGTGCAAGGCGGCCTCAAGGCTAACCACTACACCACCGGGCCATGGACGGCTGCACTTTATTCTCACCCCCTAAATGCACCAGTTCAAAAAGATGCAGTTGTGACCTGCTGGCATCGATGCACCTGAGAGACTTCATTGAATTTTCCTTTTCAGTTTCAGTTCATTTTATTTGTGCAAAACGTCTGACCTGTAACCATATAGCTCCAGGATCCTGGCACTGATCCTAAACTTGTTAAAACGTTTGGAAGTTTACGTGTTTTTCTATTGACTGCGTGCGTTCCCGATTTGCATCTGGTGTTTCTCCGAACAGGCTCTGGATCCAGCATAGCTCTGACCGGGATAATGTGATTACTGAAAATGAACGAATGCGAAGCAGTTTAAGATGAATGGAAAGCTTGAGCATATGTGTTGAATCGATTTGAAGGATTAGACTTAACTTAATTGATCAGGTTCCACTCGCTGTCTGTCAGCTTGGCAGTTGTGTTTGTCGCAGCTTTGTTTGCTTGACGCCGTCGTTATGTTCTTTTGTAATCGTGGCTTAAAGGAATCGGGGCTGCAGTCACAGCAGAATCAGAGCTGTTGGTGTTAATTACAGCAGGACGTCTGAATTTCTTTGGAAGTTCCACACTGTTTTATCCACGCTTAAACAGCGCTGCTGAGACGGAGATAATGAGACGTCGCTTGCTGCAAAAAACGGGTTTTATTTATGATCCACTTGAGACGGTGGCGCAGACGATTAAACGAATTCGGCCTTTGAGGTGGCTACGTCCTGCCCCCACGAGATATCGAATATATCTGTATATACTTTTCACCTTTGACGAGTCTTATGTCGCGTCGTTTTCTTTTTTTCTGCCTCCTGGTAAGATAGAAGTGGTTTTCTAAACAGCACATGCTGCAGAATGTCATTTCCTGTGTTATTTTTCCCTCCCTTCTGTTATTATGTCCATTGCTTCTTCTGTTCAGTTAAAACCTAGCCTAAAACCTAAAACTGACTTTAATAGTTAGCTACTTTTATAGCATATTTACTCAGAATCAGTGTCCTGAGCTTGCGACCAAGCCAGTTGCGCGTACAAAACTTATTTGCGTCAGTGGAGAGTTTTTTTTTTTTTGCATTTTGCATTTTGAGCAAGATTAAGTAATGACATAGCACCATGCACATAGCATGAAGAAGACGGAGTCACTTTTAGTTTTGTTTTTAAAAGCAGCCGGTGCCAAGAGAAATCATATATTAGGGTTTTACAAGTTTTTTTTCTAAATGTCTTGATTGTTTTTCTATGCAAAAAATATGATTATAGTGTTGTTAATATTTTTGGGTGGATGGAACGGATTACCTGCATCTACATTACGTCCTATGAGAAAATGTGTTTCATAATACGAAATGTCCCCTTAAGAACTTATTTTGTATGTCGCGGTACCGCTGTGATTTTAATTCAGAACGTGATTTTAAACCTGATTTCAATCCAGAATGTCGGCAGAGTTGAAGTTGTCTCAAACGCACTGTTAAGGCCAAGTCTTTTATACAGAGCAAACTCCTGTTGCATTAAACTATATATACACATATATATATAACAAAATATATAGATTTCTATGTGGCCTGGTACCAAATCATCTACAACCCGGTAGCGGACTGTGGCCTGGTGGTTGGGGATCACTGCTTTAGTATACAGGAAAAAAATATCCCACATCACATGCTTTCTGTTTAAGGATCATAACCATAACTGATAACTATAAACAAATTCTGCTATCTTTATTATATGCCTGCTATGCTGGAGGGTCAAGGGCCTCCTGTGTACTATAAAACTGTAAGGAAATATGAAGAAGACTGACCCAGGTTGTGATTATGTAAGCGTCCGACTGTGTGGACTGACAGGTGGATTTTATTTCTTCCTGTCGTACTTTTAACGAGTCCTGGTTCTGCACTTCAAAAACCCTGAAGAGCGAATACTTATTGTTTTAAAAACCCTGCTATTTCAGAGATGCCTGCACTTCTCATGGCGAGAGCTCTCGATCGATGACGCTGCAGTTATGAGCAGCTGTTCCTACCCACCTGTCATCTCTTTAGAAGTGTACTCACCTGGATGCCAGGTCCTCATTCTGAAATTCGTAACATCCTTTTTATGTGCAACAACGGCTTTGTGTGAGTTTTTTTTGCATCGTCATTGCAGAGTACGGTACAGTCTGTCCGCAAAGATCTGGTGTATCATTTTAGAGGGTGTAGCACTTCTGACTGGAAAAGGCTAGATGTTAACTCTAGAGGAATAGAGTCATATTTTTAAATACATTATGATATAAGGGGCCACTGACGCCTTGCACCTCCAGGGTCTAGGTTCAAATCCCACCCTTGTGTGCATGGAGTTTGCATGTTTTCCCCATGCTTGGTAGGTTTCCTCCCACAGTTATACATCGTATAAGTGTATGAGTGTGTGCCATGCAGTGGTTTGGCACCCCCTCTAGGGTGTACCCAGCCTCATGCCCCAAGTCTCCTGGGATAGTCTCTAGGCGATGAGTGTAATGATAAAATAGAAAAACACACCCCAGTCGTGAACGCGGGTATAGAGGAAACTCACTCGTAAACAGTTATTGGTGATAGGTAAATGAATGTGAAGACCAAGCTCCAATTTATCCAGAGCAATATTTTTTTATTGTTGTTGTTGTTGCTTTTCTTTTTTGGTAAACAGCTATACACAAATGCAAATGCAGTCTTTTCTTCCAAGTCTTATTCATTTCAGAAACTTCATTTGCATTTGACCTTTCAGCCAGGGATATACTCTGGGCTATACTTACTTTTGTTGTTGTTTTCGGGATTGAAACACCTTCCCGGTGTCAGATTTTACTTTGTGGAACCTTCGAGAGAACAGCTTGTCCGAAAACCTGTTATTACCACCTACGATCAAGTGCTGCTTGGATTATTTTTTATTTTTTTTAAATACCCTCTAGCTCACATTTTCCACGCCTACAAATAACTACAGTCCAAATAACTACAAAATACAGCCAGAAGACTTGGGTCAAGAATTGGGGTACATCCTAGACAGGGTGCCAATCCATCGCAGGGCACCAACATACACACTACTACAGGCAATTTGGGAACGCCAGATTAAGTTGGTTTGGATATGTGCAGAAGAGGGATGAAGGGTATTCCTTCTCGGGAGGAGAATATTAGCAATGAAGCTACCAGGCAGAAGGAGAAGAGTAAGGCTCAACAGGAGGTTTAGGAATGTGGTGAGGGAGGACGGAGTGGTTGGAGTGACAAAGGAAGATGTGGTAGATGGAGACAACTGGTCCGCTGTGGTGACTGCGAAAGTGGAAAAAGAATTAGCCTAATATGCATGTCTTTGGACTGTAGGAGGAAACCGGAGTACCTGGAGGAAACCCACCAAGCACAGGGAGAACATCCAAAATCATGCATTTTTTCCCCCCATCTCTGTTGATGCCTACAATAACGCAGGCCTGGTCCCAGATCAAAACATTTTGGAGGTGAACTGGTACAATGAGAGTTAGTGTTCTGTCAAAAAGTGCCTGGTTGCCAAAATCGAATTGGACTTTCACATAGAGACTACAGGGTCGCATTGGTTAATGCCCTTAGCAGCATGTGTCTGTTTGATCGAGTGTAGGCAGCAACGCAATGCCACAACTTTACACTGGAAGGTATTGGTCTGACTTTTTATTTTACTCCGAACAACTTGATATTCTTTTAGCAACGCTCTGTTTTGTTTTTTGTTTTTCTTTGCTAATGACACCTGCCAACATTATCAAGCAGCTTCGGTTTGCCGCTGTTGTGCATAGACATCTGCAAAGACGTTCTCTGAGAGAGCAATGTAAAACAATGTAGGTTTTACAGGTTCTGCAATAATCCATTAATATAATTACTCTCTCTCGTTGCTTTACATACAGTTAGAAACCCTATGGCAACAGGCTGCAAGCCATAACATAACCCGCCCGTGGGCCACATACCTGTGCTAATTCGGGCACATACCTGTGCTAAGTGGAGTTTCACTGCGGTTTTTACTCAACATTATTTTTACCTTGTTTTCAAACCCGTAGCTCAAACAATGCTTTGGGGTGCTATGACGTGCGAGACAAAAACTCCAGACTGACTGGTGTCATTTGTTTACGGGAAAGGCTGTTAGATCTCGCCGTATCGAGTCACAATCCTTAGTATCAGATGAGACAGGAATCATCAGCAGAATTCGATTTTTGCATTGTTTTTGCACATTTTTTTACAAACCCTCCCACTCACACTCTGTATTGCCCAAAACGCTTGTTCATATGAGCATCGTTTGTGAATGCAAAATAAAGTTTTTTTTAAGATATTAACAGTTTCATTTAATACAGAAACAAAGTATACGATAAATTAACTCCACAATCAGACATGCAGATGCAAGACAGATCTTTGCTTTAAGAGCGACGATAACATTCAAACTGTTTAAGATGATGCATTCATGTGTACGGCAGACGGATCTGCCGGCTTATGATAGAACACACATGGTTTAAAACAAAACAAGCTCCACAATCAAATGAAAGCATACCAGATTCACCAATGGTTCCTCAATGCCGGTGTCCCAGTAGGCGAGCAATGTACGGTAGGGCGGGCGCCAAGTGGTGGTTGTATCAAAACAAAACAAAACTAGTTTTTGATATCTGGAAAACATACACAAACAATGCACAAGTGAACTGATACGGTCCTCGAATGGTCAGTGTGGCAAACCACCATGTTGTTGGTCTTTTGGCTGCTTTCGTCGGGGGGTCGCCACAGGACCATCCGATCCGCACAACAACTTGGCACAGGGTTTACGCTGGATGCCCTTCTTGACGAAACCCTCCCATTTTATCTTGGCTTGGGATCGGCACTACATCCAGTGACTGGGGTTTAGGCATTGGCTGGGAATCGAACCTGGACCTTCCTCATGGCAGGCAAGAAACCTACCACCAATGCCCTTGGCCAACCACCATAAAGTCTTAATATTTCTTGTCTTTGAGTTAATTGTTACACCACTGCTTATGGTCACATTCACATGCTTTGAGACTTCTGTTCACATTTGTTTGGCATGTTACTTTACTCCAGTGAAATTCTAAACAGATGTCGACAGGAAATCTCTCTCTCTCACTTTCTCTCTCTCTCTCTTTCTCTCTCTCTCTCTCCCCACCAAACCTAAATGCCAGAAAAGGAGGAATCTATGACATGAGCCGAGGTGCTCGTAACATCATGACGTTACAGGCGTGAGAAGTTACAGTGGAATGAAGCAAGTGTCAACTTTGGACCTGTAAGGCTAGAACTGGCACATTTCTCACTTCTATAGGTCGTTAAATAGGTGTGTTTTTTTTTTCTTTTGCATTAGTATTGTTGAGATCAGCAGTGTAGAACAAGACAGTGTAGTTCATTCGGTTGGTTAAGAGTTGGTTAAGGAAATACCTGCCTGCTGTGAGCAGATCATACATGCTGAGAAATGAGGAGAGGGGATTACAGATGTCTGTTCTGTGGACAAATTTGGCACTCGAAGATCAGCGAGTCAGATTTCTTACCTCATTTCTTCTAGACATGTGTTTCTGTTTACTCCTATCATCTCACCAGTTTTTTTTTAATTTTAAACCCTCTTGAACTTATGATGAAAAATATAGCACGTCCATGTTACCAAGAAAGGCATGAAGGAAGCCATGAAGACCACTGTCTTAACAACTAGAAAACTGCCCAACTTATACGCTTTTTCAAGTAGTTATACAGTAGTATTGAAACTAGGGATGGGAATCAACAGGGACTAGCCGAGACGACATTATCACGACACTTGGGTGCGGATCCAGTTGGTATTGCGATTCCATAAATATCTTATGAACATGAGTTCTAGCCTGGAGGTTTTAAGTCGAGTTATTCCATAGAACCCCTACAATTAGCTGCAACTTTAAAAAGTCTTTCACATGAAAATAAGCCAGCTGCACAGCCTTGAGAGAATAATTACATTTTTACTGTTAACTCAATCTGCATAATGTGCTCAGTGGTTCTCTGTGCATCTTAATAAGACAGATGTCCATCTGCTAAAGGGTCAAACGTCCTATTTGTCCCAAGAAGAAAGCAGTTTAAACAACTAAAAGCCTAACGAATGGTAGGCTTTTTCTTCTTCTTCTTCTTCTTTTTCTTCTTCTTTTTTTTTTTCACAACTTTGAGACCGTCGTATGCCATGTTTCTATAGATGAGGAAGTGGTTTTGGCCCAGGTTTGTATCTATCACTTTGCCCTTGGACCAGATAGGTGAGTTGCACAGGTTTAGAATCTTTAGGTGAGGTTCCAGGAGGAGGAGCGCAGGCACAAAGTTTCCTTTAAAACCGCTTAAGACCAAGAGTGCCAAGAATGCAGCTATACCTGATTATGTTTATCTTAGATGAGAAAAAATTTGCAAAGAATAAAAATTGACAGAAAGGCTGATGTGCTTGTAGTTTCTGTTCTGTTGAAATGATAGTTTCTCTCCACCCACTAAAAATGAAACAAATAAATTTTTCTGCCAAGAAGAACCACAAAGCCCAGTTTCCAATCGTTTTGCTCACATCTGTACATTTTCTTTCTTGTTTTCTCCCCTGAGGTTTTCTCATTTGACCTCCCTGAAAAGCTCTTCTTTCAGATCTTTTCTTGGACTACACACTCATTCACCTTCTTCCCTCATGTCCAAATCCCATTAGGCAAGGCCATCTTTCTCGACTCAGACCGAGACAACACCGTGTCTGTACAAAGTCCTTCCTTTCACGCATAGCAGACCGGCCTCGACAATAGAACTGCAAAAGACCTAGGCGGAAGAGATCCACACAGAGAGCATATTTGTCTCCATAGGCCATGATGTGATTCCTAGAAAGTTGTGTCCAGCATTAGATTTCAAGCCGGCAAACTGATTGCTTAATTTAACCTTGAAACTGTCATCACACAGCAAAAACATGAAGAAAAATGCTGTAGATTCTCTCTACGGGCTTTGGAAATTGCTTTGGAGCGTCCTGCTGCCGGTGTATTTTGAACAGGCTCTGCGGGAGCGAGCAGGTGCTCTGGATCCTCTTAGCCCTGCAGAGACTGTATGATATTTCATGCGTTCCTCACAGCTGACTGTCAGCATCATACTGGGACAAGCGTAAAGAGAAGAACAGAGACATTACACAGGCGATCTCGCATCATCATTAGTTCTAGCATCGCGACAATGAACATTGAACCATGCTGGCCTTTAGTCCTAGGCTTGTCAGAACCTCCCCTGGTCCTAGAGGATTCTCGGCTCGTTCTCTCGGCTTGTGTTTGCGTCGCAGCGAATCGCCTCACGACAGGACCCATGAGGCACCGCCACCTCAGGAATGACACTTGGGCGGTAGCCTTGTCACTGTTTGACGTCTGCTGCTGTCTGAAAGATGAAGGTTAGTCCGGTGGCATGACACCGACAGCCAACAAATGCATCCCTAATGAGAATGCTTGGTATTTGGTGTCTTAGAAAAGTCAGGAATTTAAATTCTCTGCACATCGTTTGAGAGGGAACAGGTTTGCTTCAGTGTCAGATCTGTTCCGGATGTAAGTTTGTTCAGATGTCCCAAGGTCTCCTTTTGAGCTGCTGGACAGCTTCGTGTCAAGTGCTATGGGGACCGAATTCAGAATCGCCTCACCTTGTTGCTCTACATGGCTTTTAATACAATCATGAATGGACCATGAGCTATTTTGTATTTCTAACATCCTCCCAAGCCTGAGTAACAATCGATACGGTTCTCTACAGTTTATCCGCCATCCAAGGGACATATCAGAGGCCTGGAGGAACTCCAGCAGGACTCCTGACTGACCGTCTGTGTTCTCAGAGCAGCTCAATTTTGGACCTTGTTTACTACTCCTAAGTTAATTCTCGATTTTGTTTTTCTCTCTCTCTGGTTGAGCTCGGGGTTGGTTGGGGAAAAGCAGAGGCAGCTCCTTGATTAAGCCACAGTCTGAGCTAAGCTAGCAGTCGATAAACTGATCTAATTTCAGCGGAGCCGGTCGGCCTGTGTTTGAAGCGCATGCTGTGTTGCAAATGACTTCACGTAGACAGAAACAGCGGGAGAGCATTACGGAGAGATTTGTGAAGAGCTTGGCTCTGCAGTTCTGTTTGTGGATCACGATAAAGAAACGAGTTCTGATGTTTGGCGAAAATGTATCATTCTTTATAATCAGTGGTCTTTAATAACTCTGAAGAGCAGACATGGAAGTTCCACCGTTTTATCCTTTCATCGTCATTATTTGTTGTTGTTTTTCTTCCTTGCTCCGCTGTAGAAACCTCTTAGGATATTTTATACGTTGGCCTTCTGGTGTAGGTGTTTGCCTTTTCTTTTTTTAAATCTTTTTTTCTCCCTTTTTTTTTTGTAAATATTGATTCACCACCTCCACATATATCTCTTTAGGGCCTTGGATGAAGTCACTGATGTTTTTCTCGAGGCTGCTCGAGCGGTGTCTGCTTTTATTCTGCGTAATCCACCTGAACGCAACTGAACATCTGGAGTCCTTTTTGCCTCCTGGGGGCGAAAGAATCCATCGTCAAATCTTTGTTCGGTTCTGCTCAGTTATGGTTGTGTCAAACTTTAGCAGGATTAAAAGCCTGAGAAGCAGGGTTGAGAGGAACATTTCCCCAGAGCGATGTTTAATAATGGCACTAACTTGGAGCTCTTTTTTTTTTTTTCTGGTCAAGGGCCAGAAATCATGAGCGAAATAAAAAGAAATGCGTTTGGTTTGATGACTGTGAGGTTCCTGTTTATGGTTTCTTTTCAGCATTATTTCAAGAAGAGATCATTTAAACCCTTACCTGTTTTTCTTTTCCTCTCTCCTCAGATGATGCAGTTTGCTTGGGGTAATTACAAGCGCTACGCCTGGGGCTCCAATGAGCTGCGGCCCGTCTCCAAGCAAGGCCACTCCAGTAATCTGTTTGGTGAGTATGCGTGTGTGCCATTTCTCTCTTGTCATGAGCGTGTGATTCATTTTCCTACAGCGGCGCTTAGTTTTGCCTCGCCGAACTCCAGGCAGAGCCGCGAGTCTGTATTTCACCGGCGCGTTTCGAGTTTTCATGCTACAAGAACAGATTTTACAAGATGCCGAGAGACGCTGCTTTTTTATCAGCGAGCATGTCAAAATAGTTACCACACGGATCCATTCCCATGTACGCTTACCATATTAAACTTTTACACTTGTGTTGAAACTAGAGCTGTCAATCAATTAAAAAAAATTTGTTTAGTTAATGACAGTCAAAGTCTGTGATTAATCATGATTAGTTACAGTTTTAAAACGTGCAATGTTGGAATAAAGAAGTGCATGATAAACTGGGTAGAGGAAACAGATTATGCAATTATAATATCCTAAACATTGACTTTTAACAAAGGTTTAATTAAAATCTCTTAAATGGGACTGACACTGTATACAAATGTAGTGGCTGGGTAGTATGGGGTGTGGCAACCCACCGACGGCCGGACTCAGACACGGATCCTAAGATCACAAAGTCAACAACCAAGAGCCTTAGACATCAGAGCCACCACTTCCATGAGCTATACTTGCTACACAGTTGAGCACACAACTCGTTTTTATAAACTTCCATCAAAATTCCAACAAGGTAATGAAAACTCACAGGATTTTTTAAATTATAATTGTTCTTGCTTAAATAAAGTTTGTTATAGATTATTATTTTTTAGTTATACCATGGAGAGTTCAGCCACTCACTCACTCATCGTCTTTACCACTTTATCCTGTGTAAAGGAAGTCGTGGTGGGCCTGGAGCATATCGCCTATCCCAGGGAACTTAGGGCACGAGGCGGGGTACACCCTGGAGCCAATCTATCTCAGGGCACACACATACATTCACGGGCAATTTGGGAACGCCAATTATCCTAATCTGCATGTGCTTGGACTGTGGGAGGAAACCGGGGTACCCGGAGGAAACCCACCGAGCGTGAGGAGAACATGCCAACTCCATGCACACAGGAATCGATCCCAGACCCTTGAGGTGCCGCCACAGAGAGTTCTGTCGTTATTTATTTACTTCGTACTTTTTTTTTTATTTTTTCATGTTCTTGAGCCATTTCACATTATTCTTACCGTCAGAAGAAAAGTCCACAATAATTCAATCCTTTTCTCTCCACGTTCGTCTTGCCAGAATGCGAGGTGAGGATGGGATATAAAACATTCATCAGGCTTCCCAAGCTCTCCTCGCACGTGATGAAAGCAAAGCCCCGGGCTATTTTTCATCGTTTTCCCGCAGCCAATCAGAGCTCGAGTTGAGAGACAGACCTGGGATTTGCAGCTCCAATTTGATTAACCTCCTTCATTTAGACTGGGAACGGGGCCAGTCGTGTGGACCGACGATGGCATTCATTGGTGTCAGACTTGCACACAGAGATACACACGCACGTGGAAGAGCGTAGGAGGATTAGTGAAATATGCTGACTGTACCAGTAGGTTGTATGTATTGTACAGTATGTAGGGTATGATTTGGTCTACTAAGAGAGTACAGGCAGGCATGTCTACAGTAACCAGCGGTGAGGAGGAAAACTTACCGCTTCTATTACTAAAGAAGGGTCGGACCTGCATTATTAATTCATGGTGTTGTGTGTTTAATGGCAGCGTGTGTTTAAATAAACCATGATGTGATTTATGCTGTTAACTTTTTTTTTTTTTTTTTTTGAGTCAGTAGAGGCAGGCAGCAGGAATGCTTTGCTCATGAGTTTAGCTCTCATATGATTATAGCCATAAAAAACACACACACACACACATAGAGCATGTGCAAAGCTACTGCAGCAAGGGTGGTCTTTGTTCCAGGACAAAGTATTGCTTCGTGTGCCGAACAGAACACTTTTTTTTGTCTTTTTCCCTTCAGCATTTTAATGAAGCGTAATAAGGAATACATTAACGGCTTTTACAGGACTGGGACTGGGGCTATCTCAGGGACTCAAGACCTTTTTGTGGACTTCTTTATCTTGAATGATTTGCTTTAAGTACTCCTTTTGTTTCCCTTCCGATTCTGTCTGTGTATCGGTCGTCGCTTTCGTCCAGGGTCCTTGTTAGTGAGAACGAGAGGGGTTCGATATTTTAGGATTTATATGAAATTACGACTGGCTGTAGGATTTATTTTACTCTTAGAATAGAAAAAGACGTCATTTTACAACATATTATCGAAACCCGCGAATGCGCCGCTGTCTTCACTTCTTCGTCAGAAGTGAATCTTCGTCCCTGTAGTTCTGCTTTCAGGGGACCAGACAGGTGAAAGTCTGATAGAGCAAGTTCAGGACTATAGCGAGGATGCTTTAACACCTTAAGTGTCAACAGTGTGCGCGGAAGTGTGCGAACGTGCATTGTCATCCCTCCGATATCAGTCCTCTGCGTTCAATCTGAAGTTTAGGCTTCAGCTCTTCAATAAGCCTCTCACTGTAACGAGCACCGTTGATTGTTGAATCGTTTTCCTGAGAATGTTCCAATACTTCTGGCCCTCGAGAATCCCAGAAAACTGTAAACGTTGTTAAATTTTTCAGCTGATGGTTGACTCTGGAACTTTTTCCCCGTCTGCGATTGGGGATGTTTCCGTTAATGATTCTCTTTAAGAAACTTTCACAACCCTTAGGGTATCGCTCCATTCTGTTTGCAGATATCCAGATGCTTCTGTTTATGCTCTTCCGTGAGTTGTTTCGGGACCAGGTACACCCTCAGACCACCAAAAAATAACCAGATCACTGCACGCTGTTTTTCTCTTGTGCAAATCACAAGTGAAGTATTCATTTTTTGACTGCCAATTCTGGAATGGAAAAGAAGGTCACAGCAAGGTCAATTGTGCTGGAGCTTTATTTAAACTTTTAAATGGATCTCCAGTGTGTCTGTACACATGCAGAGGTGGAGAAAAATCCTGCTTTTTATCTTTATTGCATTTTCGATTTTGCCAGGGTTTAAAGAAGCGAATCAGTTTTTTTCCCCTATTGTGACCTCATATAAGAAGATTGTTGCTCAACCCTGCTGGGGGGCGTGGCTCATTTACAATGACACTGATATATGTTGCATTTGGAGAAGGAATTAAATAAACATATACGGCTAAGGGATATATATATATATATATATAAACATTATCTGTGGGGTATTTCAGCTGCAGCATTAACAGACAGGTGACATTTAAATCTGTTCAAGGTTTTTGAAGGCTTCACTGTAATGACACCAGAGTGCACAATACTACAGAACAGCTACAGCCAGTAATAAATGCCCTGTCCATTAGTAAAGCTTTTGCTGTGCATTTAATATCCCTGTTTACTCCCTTTTTTCTCAGCGTTACCATTAAACAGAAAGCCTGCTCCAGCATGAGGGAAGGTTAATTCAAGTGGGAAAAAAAAACAAAACGATATTTTATTACGGCACATTAAAGAGGCCCTTTATCTCCTCTCATAATTATTAACTGATCCAGTCATTACCTACGACGAATTTGTGAATATTAAGATTAGGCAGAAGGCACATCCTCGGTTATCTGATGACACTACGATAATACTAATAAGAAATCGTTAAAAGGTTAAAGCTAAAAATAATTTGATGAGCTTTAACGTAATCAGTGATGATATTATTTTAGGGTTTGTCTTAAAACAACTCCCGCACGTTAAAATTCACTTATACCACTTCAGCAAATAAAAATATAAACTAATCCCAATAAAAAATACTCAGTTTTGCTTTTCTAATGAATATCTATTGGTGCAGGTGTTTGTTTACATTGAGCAAGTAGCTTATTAGTAGCTTATTAGGAGTTTATTAGTAGCTTATTAGTATCTAACTATTCATAACATCGCTTTTACTCAACATTTAAATTTCACTTATGGTGCAGGTTAAACGTCAGGCAGATATCTAAGTACTGCAAAAGTTTCATTAAATTCTGACCAGCGGTCGATTTAGTTTGACGCCAAACCTGCAGTTTATAATCTTGGACATAACTGCTTATAACTTCCCTTCTACTCAACCTTTTGATTTTATTTATGGTGCAAGTTATTTATTTCAGGCAAATACCAAAGTACTGCCAAAGTTTCATAAAATTCTCTCCAGCCAGTTTTGCGTGATGCTGTGACAACAGCTGTCTGGACAGACATACAGACATACAGACAGACGGACAGACGGACCAAAATTGAGTGCTATTGAATTAAATTGAATATCGCAGCGCTCAAAAAAAAGTGTACCCATGACTCCCGATAATAATTTAGGCCAGTGGACCGAACACTGTATAGCAAGCTGCATATGCAGGTCATCAAATAGCACGACATGCGGTAGCTTATTTTATTTATTAGCTTATGGCAGCGTAAAGAGAAAAATCCGTCTCACTCCAGAGAAGTTCAAAAGCAGACGTTTAACTGACATTTATGCTTCGCACCAGTGCATGTTTCAGGCTGTTCCAACCCAGCCGACGTCCTGGATTTCTCTTGAATTTGAGTATCTGCCAGATTTTGAAACTTTAACAGAAGTCTGGTCTTGCAAACAGAATTATGAGCTTGCCTTTGCCGAGCAGGGAAATCGCACTGTATCAAATATGGAAACATTAAGGAGTGTTAGAATACAGGTCTCTAGAATTATTACGGTCTCTTAATAGTCACACTATATTTGAGGGGCGTTCAAGTCAAACCGGGACTTTTGAGTTTACAAAATAACAGAACACAGTTATAAGAGTAATGAATTTGTGTTGTTCTCTATATAATCCCCTGCTACAGTGATGCACTTATCCCAGTGTTCCACTACTGCTTGGATACCATCACAGTTTTCTTAGTACGCCGGAGCCATGATCAGACTGTCTGTCTGATTCACGTCTGAAACGCTGGCCTCCCAGGAACTCCTTTAATGACCCAAAATAGGTGGAAATGGTTTGTTGTGAGGTTAGGCCTGGCAGTAAGTCCCATCCGAGTTCCTGTAATGTGCCAGTGGACGTACAAATGTACAAGTTACATGTCGATTTTCGAGGATTAGGCGTTCCACTCGCTGAATTGTTCACAGGAACGATTGAAGTGGGCTCTGAGCCACCTCGGCTGGGATGGTCAATCATGGATGTACAGCCTGCTTTAAAAAGTTTGCACCATTTAAATGTTTTACTGCGGCTAAGAGTCTCATCACAGTGCTGTCCTCAAAGTCTTCTGTAAATGTCAATCGGATTTACGCTTTCGTTCAAAAGTCCTGTTTTGACTTGAACGCCCCTCGTATATATCAGGACGGCAGAACTGTTATAAAGTACGGATGAAAGTCATGTCGTAGCCGAAGTGTAACCTGTGTAGGCGAAGCGGGAATAAAAGCTACTGCTGTGTTAGTCTGTAAAGAAAAGGTGTTGATTTTTCATTTGCTGGTTCCTCTGGGACTCCTGGTGCAGTGTACCAAAGTATTGCATTGCGAGCACGTTGGACTAGTGTGCGTTTTCCACCTAATCCTGACCAACAGAAGATGAAGGTTCAAGCAGTGAAATCTATCTAAGCTTGGAAACTTTATCACTTAGGATTATTAAATGCCATTGTATATGCTCTAGCATACATGTCCCCTGTTACTGTACATCAGCAGCGCGCGTAACCATTACATTTCCATGGGAATTCTAAAGCAGCACCAAGTGGCCATAAAAACGAGGAGCAGGATCACTAAAACTGGCGAGGTTTCGAGTTGCGGCACAGTGAAAAATTCATCAGGTGTTTGAAAGAGGAGAAGCTGCGAACTCCTTTCGCCTCGTTCAGTAGCGGTGCTGTTGAACGCGCCACAGCTTTTGTTGGCAATAACGACAATAAGTGCGCTGGTAGGTGAGCGGTGGGCGAGTGGAGGCTTGATAGGGAGTAAACCTGCGAGATGCGCTTTCGGAGACGTGTTTGGTTATTAACCTAAAAGTACTAAATATTATCCTAATCTTCGTAAAAAGCGCATTTGCTATTCCGTTTGAGGTCCATAAGCTGCTGGGAGAAGTACCGTTTGAAGCGAGCCATCACAGGAGAATCTTAATGACTGCTGCGGTCGCATATATTCCATCTTTTTTTCTTTTTCTTTTCTAGTTGCCTGAAAGCTGATGAAAAGGAATAGTTTGAAGATATTACTGTAGATTGCGCCCTGCAGGACCGACCCTACCATAACGGGTTCTCTCAACCCGTGTCCTCTCGTTACCTTTTAAAGCGGTTTGCTTTAATAAAGGAAGGCGCACACGGGTGTCTAGACGTCCCAGGGGGTTTCTATCAAAGTGAACATTTACTGACTGAGATTTAAGTGTCATATTAGTGACAATACCGTTTGTTCTAGGGAAAGAGAGAGAGAGAGAGAGAGAGAGAGAGAGAGAGAGAGAGAGAGAAAAAACACTTGTTTTCTAGAAGTGCTCATGAATTTGGGTAAATTTACATGTAACATGAAGAGGTTGATCAGACTTGTGTAGAGTGACGCGTTAATGCAGTTTTATACATGGAGTCCCATGTCAAGTTTAATTTCAGAAAATGCAAAAAAAAAAATAAATTGTGAACATTATATCTAAAACCAAATCCATAATTAAGATTTAGGACTAGACATTCCATTAGGACATAAGTAATGGCACCTTTAAATTCTAAAGGTGGAAGAACGATTTGATGTGAGATTTTAAGCCTGATCGAAGTTCAGGTTTTACTTCGGATGCCCTTTCTGACGCAACCCCCCAGTTTTTATCCATGCTGGGCACCGGAACTGTGTCCAGCGGCTGGGGTTTGGGCGTTGACTGGGAATTGAACCCGGGCTGGCTAGAAAACCTACCACTGAGCCACCAATGCCCTGGGAGTGAATAAAAATGATTAGACAACTTAACGTATCTCCAGTGGAATTTTCAGTCGAGTTCGGAACAAGAAAAAACGCACATATTTGCTGGATAAGTGAGGCCCGGTGTCTTCTCTCTCAGCACGGCTTGCTGATCTCATGTCCCGAGTCCTTCCTGCCTGCCTGCCTGCTTCGAGCCGAGTGCTTACTAAAAGTTCTCTGGCAGTTTAAGGGGAAACTCTCGGTTTGAAATGCTGGCATAATCATTTTTAGAGGAAGCTGTGCACAGGAAAGAGGAACTGAAAGCAACGTAAGATCAGCAAGTGGAATTTATTATTTTAAATCATATTCCAGTTAAGTGATCCCACCCCATCAACACGGGCTTTTCTCATGAAGCCTTTTGTCCTCCCCATTACTTTGCCGCATGATTGGAAAATAGTGGTTTGCTGCCGGACTAATTTCGCCAGCCAGTGTGAACACAGATCCGGTACTGTTAGCCAGGCCTGTCCTACAGGGACACCCACATGGACCTGTCAGGGGAGAAAGTGTGCTGTTAATGAACTCCTTGCACCAAGAATATATCAGCCTGAAATAAACGCTGGACGTGGGACAGCCGTGCTGCTGTACGCCATGGCAATTCTCTCAGCCTCCCAGATATTTCTGAACTGATCCAGTGATGCACCAGCATCTAGATCCTCTGGCCGACGTCTGTCTCTCGCAAAGTTAAAACGGGCTGCCATCTGTCACGCCGCCCTGGCTGAGATGGGCACCGTCTGGGATGCCGACTGATCCAATCCCAGTCCGCGAATTATTTGTTCACGGAATCGACTGTTCGTGGTTTTTCATTTTGCTCGATCTGCATTAAATTGATTTTGTGTGTGTGTGTGTGTGTGTGTGTGTGTGTGTGTGTGGCTTGAATGAACAGAAGGGCTGGATGTCATCTTTCGGGAAGCATTATCACAGCTTCATTTTTTCTCTCTCTCTCTCTCTCTCTCTTTCATTATTCAGTGAGAGAAAGTATGAAAGAAAAGTATGCAAATATAATCTGTTATGTTGTAAGGCACAGATTTGCATAGAGGAAGCTGCAAGGGTGTGTGTTGGGTTCGCTCTTCTAACAAATGGTGTTTTCGTTAAGGGATTGTACCAAAACAACACTTAATAGTGTAGCAAATAAAATAAGGACAAAATGGATATTAAGGACCTTCTTATATTTTTAATGTAGCCTTGAGGAATAGTTCTCCAGGCTTTTCAGAGACCCTTTTTGGCTCTGATTGTTAGTATACTGTTGGGAAATGACGAGAAGGGAAATGAGGTCGCTGCTCACATTGTTGTTACATAAATAAGCACATTTAGGGGTGGATCAAGACCTTTGCACAGTACTGCACATCTAATAATAATAATAATAATAATAAAGTCTAATAATGAATGATAGGAATCTAATCTTTATAGTAGTTGTGGTGCAAAGGTAAAAGCTCTAGAAGGTCAGGAGTTCAATCCTGGCGAGCCCTTGAGGATCTGATCCAGGAATAGCGCGTCATCGTGACCGAGCTTTCTTACAAGCCGGGATTTGCTGGGACAAGGATTTCACCATGCTGTGTGTGTGTGTGTGTGTGTGTGTGTGTGTGACAAATAAAGGCTGCTTCTGTGAGGCAACGTGTGTGTACTTTGGCTTTGGAGGCAGAAAATGAGTGCGCTTTTACAACTAGACAGCTGCTTTGTTTAGCCAAACTAAGTGAAGTGTGAAATGCGTTTCCTTCTGTGTATTGGGTTTTGTAAAGTCATAAAGAAAAATAAAAAAAACAAAAAAACACGAAAATATCCCAAAAACAATTGCGTAAAAATTTCCACGTTTTTTTCCCGCCTCTTAAAAAACATAAACGTTGTGTCCTAGAGAAATACTTTCATACAGAAGTACATGCATATACAGTACTGTTTCACATGATCGTGTTTATACACAAGTTTCATGTCAGTTACAGAATCCCTGTTTAGTGTACAGATAATAAACGCAGTTTTCGTGAATTAAATGTAATTGTACGGAATTCTGGCATTGTTCTGGAATTCTCTAGCTTTTATTCTAATCGTTTGTTTTATTCCGGTTGATGAGTTCTTGAAGCCACTTTGATGTTACACTAATAGAAACTGAAATAGATTATGTTCCATTTAAGCTTGAGCTTCTCTAGGTTTCTCTAGGAATGCATTAGAGACACTTTTTCAACAAAAATAAAACAGATTGAAGCGTTTAAACTCTGGAATGAGCAGGACGATTTCTGAGTTATTTCTACATAACAAGAGAGGAAATCAATGTACAGTACAAAGACTCAAGCGCTACTGTACAGCTGACTCCCAGATGTCCAACTCGTACCTGCTTGTTTTTGTTTGCATATCATTTCTTTGACTTTAATCAATTTGCATGGTTTCTACTACAGATAAGGAATGCCAGGATGCACTACATCAAATACAAGGAGGAGTTTTTTGGGTTTTTTTTTATCTTATTTATGTAGACCTTCATGTCCACCGCAGGTGCTAAAGTCTGAGTGGCTGAGCTGCTGTTGAACACATTTTGGTTCACTGGATGTTCGGTATGTTGGCATGGCACCTGTATTCACATTGCAGTTTACAATAGGGAATTTCCTTTTTTTTTTTTTTTTTCTTAAGCAAGAAAGTCACTCGTAAATAAGGTTTATGTAAAATGCGGAGGAGGAAACATCACGACAGCACACTTTAAAATTCTATTAATTAATTCAGCAAAAGTTTAGTCCATTTTGATCATAGAATGTTTTCATTTTGCATGAGCTACTTTCACTCAGATTAAAGCCTTCAGTCAAATTGAGAATTGTCTTGTTTAAGATAATAAATAATGAAACAAACATAAAATAAATAAATAAATAAATAAATACATAATCTACTTCCAGAAAAAAAAAAAAAAACTTTTCATTTACTTTCCTTTCATCTTTTCTTTAAAATGAAGATCAAACGTGAGTGCTTCATCATGGGCATTATGAATTATTACTGCATGCATGGTTCTGTATATGTGCTGCCCAGGACGTTTCTGGGGCAGTTATTTACAGGGTCAGGTCTCCAGCTTGATGCCTGATTTGTATCTGGGCACTTGTGGTTGGAGGACTTTGTTCAAGGGCCCAACCGAGTATCATCAGGGTTCGAACCGGGGACCTCCTGGTCCATAATCCAACACCATAGTGACTAGGGCTGCAAATTCAATTATCACTTACATGGTGACATCGTTGCACATGCTTTTTGCTCTACCTTTGACTGCCCTGACATGCAGACATTCCCATCCATTCATCTAGGAACCTCTGTTGTCCAGCTAGGGACCATGGAAGCCAATGGGAACCATTGTACATATCAAAAATTGAATGTTGATCGGGGTAGGAACCCCCTGGTCAACATTCACACACTATGGTCAATTTGGAAACGCCAAACTGCATAAACCGCATGTCTTTGGACTGTGTGAAGATTCCGGAGGAGATAGCAGATATTACTCCTTACTGTACGTACAGTAACACAATGTTGCACTTTCACGAACATAAACCTCCAATGTTTGGGAGCTTTTTACTCGTAGTTCAACCAAAACAGCTGTTAGGAAACATCAGATAAGAAAGGCTGTATGGTGGTGTGGTGTGGTTAAGTGCTGCTTTGTGAAGGGATTGAGAGTCAGTAGGTAGGTGGGTAGGAAAGAACATGCCCCAGAGGGGAATGTGCCTAATTAGTGTTTGTGTGTTGCTGTGAGCCAGGTGCTTATTTCCAGTTGTGCCCCTTTAAGTGAATCACACAACATGTGCACACACCTTGATTCTGAGCTCTTCTTTACTTTCTCTCTCTCTCTCTCTCTCTCTCTCTTCTGCTCTGCTCTTCCCGTTATTATTTCCCTGGCTCGCACTGATCCGTTTGAACCGTTTGAGTTTTAAGGGTTAATTAATCTTCCTGGGTTTTTAAAAGAAGAGCTCGTCCAACATGCGAAACTGTGTACAACCATCAGTGCGTCCTTCTTATTCTTTATACGGCAGCTGGCATGCATTGCATTTACTGCCTTTCAGTACACCGCTCTCGCGGTAGCAGAATAATCATTTACAGGGACGGTAGAGGGAACCAGGATAGATTTTTAAAAAGGGTGGGCTGATATATGGTACTTGGGCGGCCGTGCTGTAATTCACAATCGGAACGCGGGTCTGATCATTTTGATTTATACATATTTCCTCGCATACACATTTCAAACTCATTTCTTTTGATGCTGTCAAACTGCTTTGCAGCCTTGTGTGACCTGATGAATCAGTGTCTGTTCAAGTTTTTCTATTCTCAGAAGACAATTAGGCCAACAACCAAAAATTATAAAGGATCCTACGAAACAAAAGTATTAATTTTATGCTTTATGTCACACTACAATCCTGATACTGATACTGCGCTGCCGAATCAAATCGCCTGCTGCGCCAGCAACGATCTTCTTCAACATTAAACCATATAAACAAGTCTTTTTCCAAGTTATTATTAATCAACTTAACTAGGTAGCATTATTTTATAATTTTGAATTAGAAACAACTTTCAACTTGAAACTTCAACATAGAAACTTTTCACTAGCAACCAAATATTGAAGCTCTGCAATGCACTTTCCCACTGGGATAATGAGTTCACAGCACGGAGCTTTGGAGACAATCCCCTTAAAAGTTTCAGTAACTACTCGTGTGGTTACAGTATTTAAAACTATTATACTATGTTTCGTAACCAGAATTAGGATATATACAGCATTAGATTGTAGCAGATGACCCGTGCACCTGATTTTTCTTTTCCCTTAACACTGTATTCACTTAACAATCTCAGTCAAACAAACCAGATTTGTAGTGAAAGTTCTTATCAAAGTTAATAGTATAAACAAACGTTAAGCCAGCTTTTAGAAAACCCTGAGCGTAAGAAGTGTTTCACAAGTGTTTCATGCTTGATCATGGTCTCTTGAGATAAAATGCCATTGTTTCAGCCTCGCCATTTAGGTCAGGATGTTGGCGTTTATCTTCTTAGGGGTTTCAGGGGCGTCATCGTTCAACTCAAGATATTTTGTGATTTTAGCTAGTCCAAAAATAACAAAGTGTCCTGTGAGTAGTCAACCGTTTAAAGTCCACAAGCTGGTAGTGAAAAAGAAAGCGTTCATCAATCGCATCGTCATTTTAAGCTGAAAAGATAGAGCTGGTAGTTCTGGTTCTAGTTCTAGTTCTATTTCTGCTACTATTGTAAAGTTAGAAGCATGCTAGGAGTTTTAGCAGAGGTCAAATTATGCAAAATCTTTTGTTTTTCAATTAATTGGAAAAATTGTTGTATCAAAATAGAGTCACACTTTATACATTATTTAAGTAAACTCAGATGTTAAATGTCCTAAAATAGACAATTAAAAAAATTCAATAAATAAAAATTACAAATTGCTTACATCTTCTGCTAATACTTGCATTTATACTTTGCTAATATTTTTGCAAGAATATCGCATCTTTTTCTTTTTCAGGGCATTGGTGGCTCAGTGGTAGGCTTCTCGCCTGCATTGTTAAAGGTCTGGGTTCAATTCCCGCCCAAACCCGAGTTACTGGATGCATTGCCCGTCCCAAGCCTGGATAAAATGGGAGGGTTACAGCAGAAAAGGCATTCGGCGTAAAAGCCTGTGCCAAGTTGTATGTGGATCAGATGGTCCACTGCGGCGACCCCTCCATGCGAGTAGCCGAAACACTAGCAACAACAATGCTTCATCTTTTGAGTTTCTTGGTGGCTTGTGCAATATTCGTACTAAATTGACTGAAATTGTGTGGAGCAGAAATTTGTCAGGGGAAAAAAAGATAACTGCTTTGTAAAAGACATGACTTTTCAACAATCAACAATACAATCAAGTCGCACGTTGTTTTATTGTTTAGATTCCTTTAGTGCTTTACATACAACACGACCTGTTGAGACAAAACAGACAGTAAACGCTAGTGCTATCGAATCAAACTGAAAACCGCAACGCTCAAAAATCTAATCATATCAAGACAGCGTTATTGTTTAAAACAGATTATCATATCCAATGGGTTTTTTTTTTTTTTACATCCTACGCACTGAGAAATGGAAGCTGATCTTTAGCAAAACTCCATACTTTGTTTTTTGGATTTCCATATTTGTTTTTGGTCTTAAGTTCAAAGTTCAGTTTTAGGCACCTGGAAATGAAATGGTGTCCAAACATCCAGACGTGAGCTCGGTGGTGGGACAGAGTGACACGAGGGGTGACTCTCTCACCTCTTGGTGCCTCAAATTGAAAAACAGGAAGAGCGCTGACAAAAGACGTTTGACATTACATGTGCAAAATGTCCTCTCATAACCTCTGTATGCAGCCACTGGCAGAAATATCCAACACAATGTTTTTCATGGTGTGTCAGTTTGGGCAAACAAAGACTGGACTGCCAGACGATCACTGGCAGTGCTTCAGAAGTTCGATAATTAAAGCCCAGAAGATCCGAGACCCACCTGTCAGGGACGTAATCGGTACCGAATGAATAGTGCTGCTAATTCTGTTTTAATGTAGCTTCTAATTAGGTTCTCTCTCCAACCATCTGTGGAATGCATGTTTTTCCTCTCGTGTTTTCAAACAGCTGTACTCCTATTTGCTCCATTAGATTTTACAGCTGTATGTTTGACACCTGTGTGAGCAGGAGATTTGTGCTGCTAAGGTAACGTGTCATGTTTTTACTTCTAGACTCAGATGGTTGGATTAGGATTTATGATTGAGTAGAGATGATGAAGGTGATAGATAGTTTGAGAAAGTCATAGTTATCTAGGTAGAAGTTTTGCATAGTTACTGTATACTTTAGAAAAGAAAGATTTCTGAAGCGATCTTTGAATAATTCTTAGCTTGTAGCATGCTGGTTTACTGAGGAAAAAAAGAGTGCACATAGATAGAATAATGGATGCGTAGTTAGTATATTTGAATAGATGATTTGTGCTTTGGTTAATTTGGCGTGGAATTATTGGTAGATGACTGAATGAATGGGTAGCTAGATGAATGTGTGGAGAAATTGATGGACAAGTGGGCAGAGGTAAATGTATGATAGATGGATCAATGCATAAATGGATGAATGATAGCATGATTTATGCATGCATGGATTCACTGATGAATAAGTAATTGGTTAGAATGGATAAATTTGTAGATTGATGGATGCATGGATGAATGGATGAATAGAGATGTAGATGAATGGATGGATGGATGGATGGATGGATGGAAAGGTCAGCAAATGGATGAGAAGGCATAATGGATATATTTTGAGATTGACTGAAGACAGGTTGGGTAAACAGATGGAGGGATGGATTAGATTATATAAACAGGTAGATGGATGAATGGATGGTAAAGTAGACAGGTGGATTAATGGATGGATGGTTGGGTAGATATGTGCATGGATAAATGGTTGGATGGATGGTTAGATTGGTTGGACGGATGATTAGGTAGACAGTTGGGTGGTTAGATGAATGTATCCATAAATGGACTGAGGAATGCTTATTTTGTATGGCAAACAGGTAGATGTTTAGGTTAGACATATGGATGGATGGATGGATGGATGGATGGATAGGTAGACATGTGGATGGATGGATGGGTAGACATGGATGGATGGATGGATGGATGGATAGTAGACATGGATGGATGGATGGATGGGTGAGTAGTCGTGAAGGGATAGATGGATGGATCGATGAATAGATGGATGGGTGAGTAGCCGTGAAGGGATGGATCGATGAATGAATGAATGGATGGATGGGTAGGCATGTGGATGGATTATGGAGAGTTGGGCGGTTTGGATGGATGGATGGGTGGATGGATGGATGGAAAGGTCAGCAGATGGATGGATGGATAGGTAGATATGTGAATGGATGGATGGATGGATGGATGGTTTGGTAGACATGTGGATGGATTGATTGTTGGATGGATGACCCTGTCTTTTCTGCACTGTACCAGATGAACATGAGGATGTTTGCAGTACCCTTTAGTGGCAGCTCAGGCGTCCAGCCAACAAAGCTGCATGTATTCATGTTAAAAGTAGAAATTACACGAAAAGGGCAGATCTCCAATTGGGTGGTTTATTGCTTTCAGTGTGTATAATTATCACCTTAACTACCTCAATCTATCTTGTACCCATCTTATTTTGTTTTTTAGAGCAACAATCAAATCTTTCTTATTGTCTTAGCACTTTCACCCACACTTACACTTTTAGAGTGTTGTTTAGTTCCAGCTTTCTTGAAAGCCATGAAGTTGAAGAATGTAGAAAAGCTTATTAAAATGTTGCTCGCCATTAACTCATAAAACTTTGATATTATTTGTCTACATGGCTTAAAGGCTAAGCATTTGCATACTAAATTATAAATTCATTGTCAGAGGCTGATCTGACAACAAATCCTCAATAGACACATGTTAAAATCTATTTATCAAGCCAAAAGACTAACCAGTCGTTTACCAGTTTACCGGTTTATAGTCGTTTAATTCCTTTTAAATTTATTTTTAATTATAATTATCATTAATTATCATTATACTATTTATTGAACATGATTACACTGATAGATTCAGTGTAAACATTCACTATTATAAGTATTAGTATTATTATTGCAATGTCATCATGATGGATGGTGTTACTACAGTAATGCCTATATTTGGAATATTGTGAATGATTCTCCTTACACAAAGCTATAGGTGACACATAATGTTCTCTACAGCCCATTGTTTAGTTTTTTTCCCCTTGCTTTTTCTAAGTTTTCTCTTTGCTTTACCCTGTGAGCAGGATTTCCATTCAAATGAGTCTCCGGATCTTACAGCTCTTCGGCTCTTATCAGGTGTTATCACCAGGCTGGACCGGTTAAAACCCTGGTTTTATGGAGTTCACAGCTTTCTCACCATGATCGTTTTCTGCGTTCGCAGGCAGTCTGAGGGGCGCGACAATCGTGGATGCTCTGGACACTCTTTACATCATGGAGATGTACGACGAGTTTGAGGCCGCCACCGAGTGGGTGGAGAAAAATCTGGACTTTAACATGGTAAGATGCTACTCGTGTCTTCTAACCTGACGTTCACACTGGCAGGCAAGGCGTGAGCGTTTGTTTCCTATGTGTGTATGTGTGTGTGTGAGTGACAAGGAGCTGTGATTTCAGCGACAGCACTGCAATCAACATGGAGATTGAGATCGAACAGAGCGAGAGTCTCGTTTATATGCAAATTAGGTGTGATGCGACTCCAAACGATTGGCTTAAACGATTCCTCTGACCAATCCTGTAGCTCAGAGGGTGAACAGCTCGAACTTTAAAACACACATCACAGCTTTTAAAACCACATCTACCTTCCACAAAGTACTTGCAGAATGTATTTTTTTTACTTTTTACCGCCACCTACTGGACTGGAGTGTGAGGCTGAAGATTGACAGATTGAAAAGATTATATCTTTGTCCGAGACATTTAAACAGGCAACAACATAAGTTACTAGCAAAAGTTCTGGCTGGGCGTGGCATCATGTATTACTCATAAGTTTATTTAAGTAAATTAGTGTTAGAAACATTTCAGTTTAAAGCCACACCCATGCTTTCATATCAGACACCATCATGCGGACTGCTAACATTTTCTTTATTATTATTATTATTATTATTATTATTATTATTATTACAAATGTTTATTCTCTTGTATCTGCATTTTGTAGTAAATCTGTACCCTTTATTTAACTTCCAGTGTCTTATGAAACTCTTATGATTAGATACTTGGGTTATTATTATTGTTGTTGTCATTGTTGTTGTTTTGCTTTTAATAATAATAATAATAATAATAATAACAGATAACAGTAATAATAATCATAAAAACAACAACAATAATAGTAGTAGTAGTAATGCAACTTAATGCATTATAATTAAACAAGATCTCACATTTGAGGTTGCGTGCAGTTCAGTGCTGATATTCAGTACAACAGCACAACCTCGAGTGTGATGTATAATAATGCATTATAATTGCATTATAATTTATACCACAGTTCCACAAACGCCATTTATTATTAACAGATTATGATTTGTTTCTTTATTTTGCTTCTTGCCAAGGAACGCATATCCTTCTGCGACTGGTGGAACTGACAAACCGCGACTGACAGTTAGTGTAATTAACAGGGGAGAAAATAGATTGACATTTTGTACCAATTCTATGTAGCCAAAATATGAAGAGAAAGAAAAACAGTCCTGAGAAACTCATGAGATTTACTTTATTTTCCACTTATTCGTCTCCAGGATATCAGCTACACCAACTTCCCGGGTTCCAGAGTTGAATTCCAAACTGGATGCTATGTAGAGTGTGCTATGTAGAGTTCAATCCTTTGTTCCACACAAGTACCACTATTGATCACGAATATCGGATTCAGCCTTGTGTTAGAAGCTAGTGAGCCTTGTACGTCGTGAGAAACACGGACAGTTCAGAAGCAAGTAGGAGCAACTTAGACGCAATTATTAAAGGAGACAGATTGTTGTTTAACGATATCAGAACGTGCTTCCCTGACTGGTTTTGAATGTGGGTTTTGGCAGGCAGCTGCTCTCCCCTCTATCCAGTACTGCAGACCGCGCAGACCTACTCTCACCCACGACCGACTGTTAACGTACAGTGCCTTGCAAAAGTATTCATACCCCTTAAACTTTTCCACATTTTGTCACATTACAACCACAAACATAAATGTATTTTATTAGGATTTAATGTGATAGACCAATACAAAGTGGCACATACAGTACAGTAATTGGAAGGAAAATGATTAATCGCTCCAGGACACGTGATAAAAGGATGACGGAACACAGAAGCCAGACGGCATTGTTGGTTTGCTGCAGGTGGATAATTTAAGTCCGGCTTTTTATACGAGGAGGACTCAAAAAGACATCGAGTGTATTATATTAGAAAGTAACCTTCAACCCAGAGTCCTTTTTTTCCCGAGGTTTTGTTACTCTGTTCGTTTTCTCTGTAGCAGTTCCTTGATTTCATAAATGCAACACATTATAGTTTTTTTTTTATACATTGCATAAAGGTGAAAAAGTATATATGCAGTGTTATCTTCATTTTAGATGTCAAAAAGGTTTTGTAGCTCCCGGTGTTTTCTTTTCTGTGGGTCCAAATGGCTCTTTGAGTGTTTAAGGTTGCCGACCCCTGACAAAACGTGGAAAGGTCCAAGGAGCGTGAATACTTTTGCAAGGCACAGTAATTACGGTTATGGGAACACCTGTGACACAGAGTGATAAATATTAAACGTCCCAGTGCTTTTACTGTCTATACTGTAATCACCACTAGTGGAATGACTCTCATCCAGTCAGATTACCCGGTCGGAACTAACTGTACTATTATGAATTATATTGGAAAGCAAAATAGCCAACTTCAGCTTTTCTAATGTGGTTATATTAAACATAAAAACAAACAAAAAAAAATTGCTGAGCATTTGCTGCTTATTTACAGCTCACATCTAAACTGTAAGCAAAAAAAAAAAAAAGAGAAAAAAAAAGGTAACACTTATTCTCTTACCTAATCGCTTACATTCTTTTGCTTTTGTTAACATGACCTTTCTTACATTTCTAACAAAGTCCTGATTGTTCTGGAACTGGAAGGGTGACCCAACTTGAAACTCAACATTAATCCATCACGTGCATCCAGAGTGTTAAAATTACTGCGCTGCTGCATTCCTGCTGTGCACCGGATGCCTGATGATGTCATTCTTGCGGCATTCCGAGAAAGAGGCACCTTTCACCATCCACCAATGTCTCTGTCCAATCAGCTTTGATGATCAGCTAACGTACGAGGAGATGCTCAGGACCCGAGCTAGACGGCACCAAACCTTCCGCTCTTTAGATGTTAAAATCTTCGAGATTGTTGTTTTTCCAAAAACTTCCATTCGGTTGTTTAGCCTCAAGGACTGATTTTTGAAACGACTTGAAAGGTCACTTGAAACAGCTGGATTGTTCATCTGTCACCTTAAAGTCTAAGGAGGAGGAAAAATAGATGAGCTTTGCTTCTTGCTACGGCTCAGTCTAAAGTTTTAAAGTACCTAAATGCTGCGCTGATGTCTCATGAGTCTTGGCAAATCAGCAAAAGCAAAGCTCAGATCAAGCCTTTTTAAAAGAGTACTGAAAAAAAAAACAAGAAAGTTACCATGGCAACAGCACTCACGAAACGACAAGCACTTAATCAAAAAAAATGTAAGATTATTTATTGATTAATTTCATGCATGATGCGGTCATTCCATTGAAGTGAAAGTCCACAGAACAAGAGGTGTCTAAGAAAGAGCTCTTCACTTCTCCATGTTCTTCATCCTCTCACATCGACTCCGAGACTCCTTAAAGTCTCTTTCTATGAGAAAGCAACAAAGCTGTTGCACTGTGCGCACTTGTACAAAGAGCATTAACAAACTTTTTAATTGAAAGGCTTTTGGCTTCTACCCTCCAGCAACTCTCACAATAAAAGCGACACTGAAGTCTCGGGGGATTCCATCATTAATATTTAAGTCTCCAAAAGGCTAGACATTTACGTTTTGATGTCTAAAAATGTCTGAAGCGTGTTTTTTTTTTTTTTTGCAAATGAATCTTAACTCTTGGTAACAGCGAGTATGGGCTGTGCTGCTGAGAGTCAGCGTGTCCGAGAGCGCGTTGGAGAAAACATGGTATCGGTGCTAAAACATGTCTCACCTATGTGAAAAAGTGAATTTTCAAGTAGTGTCATATGATAACATCATTTTTCTATAATACTTAATGCTTATTTTCTTACATACCATCGTTTTTTGTGAATATGCATTCACGTTTATAAAAAAAAACATATTTGCTATGTAGATACAATTTCATGCCTTTTTATGTAGTGTCCGTAACTTTTTTAAAATTTAAATCTTTCAATGATATTAATTATCATTCATATGAAAATTGGTCAATTTGGATTTCACATGAAAAGACATAAACCTGAACTGTGTATTATTCTTAAATGCAAAATTAAAATGTTAAAATGTTGATACATGAATTTGACATGGTTACGGACACTACAGATTTTTTACGGACACTTTTTAAGTTTTTACCAAAAAACTATTCATGCAAACAATGGCGAGGGGGGAGGCGGCGACAGACCCAGGCTGGACTCAGCGCGATACTAGTCAGACGGAGCATTTATTTCAGCAGCGTGAGTGAGAGTGAGCTGTCATTCAGTGCCACGGTGCTGTGCGGTTCGTTTGAAAAGCAGAAGGAGGAACAAAAGCCGCGGGTGAATGGGGCGACTGAAATGCGGCGTTACCGCTGTAATGAGCGACTGGACACACAACCTGAGAGAGATAACCTTTCCGAGCTACGGCACAGACACATGTTCCCCTGCCAGCAGACTGAACCTGATTACAAAAGGATATAAATAGGAAATTCAATATGTTTTTTTTTTTTTTCCCCAAAGGCTTTGTGATGAGAAAAGAGCCTCATAAATAAAGTGAACATGCGAAGGCGGTTGATGTTCTTGCGAGTGCAGCTTTTATGCGTGTTAGAGTAAGCTTCTAGCAGCCTCGGTTTTCAGACAGGTGTTTACGTGTGTGTGTGTGTGTGTGTGTGTGTGCGTGGGTTGTTTTTCTTCTTTTTTTTCTTTTTTTTTTACGCAGGGAGTTTTGATTAGTTTTCGCATTGATATTCAGGTACCGCGGTGGCGCAGCTGCACAGCTAAATAAATAATCACGTCATTGCCGAGTCCACCGGAGCTCCGTCATGCTGCATTAGCCACATTTGGATTCCCTGCTTCTTCCCTGCTGACCTTGTGCACTCTAATACATCATACACAGGTTCCCCGCATGTCGACGGCTTAAGAAAGTCGGACGTTTTTTAATTAAGGAACAATACACTCCGGGGCATGCGCCTGTAGAGAAATAATCAATGACACGGTGGCGATAATGGTCTGAAGGTGATTATATTCTTTAAGCAGCATGCTCTTGTTGTGTTTTGTTCCTCTTATACCACAGCGATGCGATTGTGTATATTTGTTATAGGCAGTGTTTGCGGACGTTACTTTTTAAAGTAACTAATTACATTACAAAATTACCGTCATTAAAAAGTAATCAGTTACATTACAGCGGTACTTTCTGTGAGTTCTTACTCTCAGAACTGTTCTGTTATTGTGCATTATTAAATAAAAAGTCCCGGTTTGACTTGAACACCCCTTATGATTGTGTAAATGAGAATTTTCTTTAGTGTTAGTCTCATAATAGAGTGCAATATCCAGGCCCGCTATCCTCAGTCTGCGGATGCACTGACATTTTGGCTGCTGAAGTGAAAGCGGGTGTTGTTTTTCACCCCGGTGTGAAATTTCAGATCATTTCTGATTTGTATTTGCTTGGGAATCAACCTCTCAAAAAATCGCTAGCAGAGAGAGAGAGAGAGTGAGACAAACCATATCAAGGCTATGTGTTATTACACTGTTTGTGTGTGTGTGTGCGTGTGCGCGTGCGTGTGTGTGTTTCGGGTTTGCTCATGCACACAAGAAACCAATAAAAAAAAAAAATGCCAGTGTAATTAACCATGTAATGACATCCCTGTGGAACATTTCATGATTCTTCTTCAAACAAAAAAAGTT
>JAOVVB010000035.1:9849366-9862067 GCA_028570985.1 Heterobranchus longifilis
TTTTCTGGATTTTTTTTCTTATTTTGTCTCTCATAGTTGAGGTATACCTATGATGAAAATTACAGGCCTCTCTCATCGTTTTAAGTGGGAGAACTTGCATAATTGGTGGCTGACTAAATTCTTTTTTGCCCCACTGTATATAGTTTACTATTGGTAGAAATGGATATTTTAAACCATTTAGCAGGCCGTTGCAGTCCGAAAAGGTGTAGTAACCGAGTTGGAAGCCCTATCAGCATGCACTTTACAAACTTTATTGTGTGGTATAGTCAGGATTACATTTTCTTCTAGTCTCACATGGAGAGTTGAGGTAATTAAAATGAAGTCCATTCTTTGTTAAACATTTTTATTCTGTCAGCTCTGCAATTAATCACATCTTGACTCATCTGGTTCTTTTGTAGAACTGGGCCATTCCCGTGCCAGTCACATTAACATTCCTGTGCCATCTAGAAGCCAGACTTATAAAATGCAGTACTATTTAAAATGGAAAACTACATCGATTGACTTCAGATTGACTATTTTGAACCTCAGGTAGACGTCAGCGGCGTCGAATCGGTTTTGACGGTTCCTCGTGGTTGCTTGACATTCTAGAGCAGCCATAGTGCTCGCAATCAACATTTATATAACAGAGTCCCAATACTCTGATGAACTCATTTGAATCAGTCTCTGACCCACTTTCAACATCCCGATTTGGTCATTTCACATAACCCAGTTTTGAAAGGCCAGAAGCTGCTGCCTCCTTCACGCCAGCCATCGTCTTCGTCCTCCTCCCTCTCCTTTTTCTCCTCCTTCTCAGTTCCTATCCCGTGAGTAGCAGCAGCGAACTGAGGCGCCAATAATTTTTACAGCAGCACAGCACAGAACAACCTTGACCCAGATTTCATTTGGCCAAGACCAAGGGGCTTTGTGGGGGCATCGAGCATGAAATTAACACACACTCATATAGATATAAACACATGGGGAGGAAATAACCATAGAAGGCATGGCATGGTAGGAATTTAACTTTAGGCCATTATTATATACATATACAGTATATACATAGTAAATTAGTGTGTGTTGCACGATTAGTCATTTTTACAAGTTGATTCAAATTAAGAACAGCGAAGATATGATACTGTAAAACCATGTTTCAAGAGATATGTATAATATTTCTAGCTCTGGGCCTTTTTAGGTTACACTGTTTAGTTACACATGGTACATTCGTGTATAATACTATACGAAATTATTCCGAAATGTCTATTCCGAAATTGCTAAATCCAAGTCAAAAGGCATTGTGGTTAAGGTACGAAACCAAACTAAAGTGAGAACATACAAATATAATAAAAGGAGTCTAGAAATCGTTGGACGCTAATAAACATCATATCGTAATTCTAATAAGTACTAGACAAGTTCAGGGTGGATTTTTCTTTGTTTATATTGTGGGGAAAAAAGACAAAATTATTTTTAATTGCCATTAAATTATGTCCGATGATAAATAACAGACCGTGTTACGAGCCCGATTTTGCTTTGTTGAGCTGTCAAGATGTGAACGTTACCTCTCGAGACGTTAAAGCAGGCCAGCGTTCAAGAACAGCTTGTGATAAGAAAGGTGGAAAGCAGGCTGAAAGGAGCAGTGCAGAAAAACAGTTGGCTTGCTGACAGTTGAAAAGGAGAAGCAGGACAGCATCAGGAAGGGCAAGTCTATTGTTCTATACACTCAGCGCATTGTACCAGTGACCTTCCCAAACACGTCAAAAGAGAGAAATGCAAACAAATATGTAAATGTTTAAATATTTGCATGCCCTCGGGATAAAATGAAAAAGACATATATTTATTTAATGTATCCCAAACATTCGGTCATGGGGAAGGATCTAAAATCCATCCATCTACTGTATGTGGCATCTCTACCGATTTATCCTGCGTAGGGTCAGTGCCGATCTGGAGCCTATCCTGAGGAACCAACGGCACAAGGCAGGGTACAGTCTGGATGGGATGCCAACTCATCACATGATACAAGCACATACACTCGCATATAATCATACACCATGGGCAATTTTCAAAATGCTAATCAACCTACAGCACATGCCCTTGGATCGTTGAATAAATCCAGAGTACCTGGGGAGAAAACCCACTCGGGACAGGAAGACCATGCAAACTCCAAACACACACACACAGGCTGGAGGCAAGTTTTGAAACCCCAGCCCATGGAAGTGTGATACACCAGTGCTAACCACTAAAGCACCATGCTGCTGCGGTGTACGTCGTTGTCCTTGATTCTGATGCTGTTCGATGGGACAGCAGGTAGCGTCACCGCCCACAAATCCACCACAAATTTGCACCTATGTGTGAACAAATGTGCTGATGTAGAATGTTTTTGTCCTGAGCTCTCCACTCAGGGTGTGATCCCAGTTTCCAGCAAATCTCTGAGCTCATGTTTATGGCAAAGGACCATCAACATTGTCTCCAAGGATGTTTATTTTGTTAGCATGTCATATGGACTAGACAAAAAAAAAACATCAATTACATATTTGTTTTCTGCTAACCCTTGAGGGAGCTTTGAATTGCTTGCAAAAGCATGGAATTGGGTCGTTCTGCCCATCCTGAAGTAGGATGTTAAATATCCCATGTGGACATTAATGTTCTCAGCCATATCTGATAGCCCTTAGCCGGAAGGGAGTTGGCATTAAGCACAAACAAGTGACGCATGGGGTCATTCAAGCTTCCCCTCCTTTTGACATTATGCTCAGCCTCAACTGCTTCTCTTTCCAGAACCTATTCCCTTTTAATTGAGTCGAGACAGGTAAGTTACATCAGGCTCTGGCAGGAAGGGAAATCTGATTTTGGAGTTCTTTTGTTGGTTTTCCGAGGCATAATTTAAGGCAGAGAGAGCAAGAGTGGGATGAAGATAAGCCACTGAAACTTCTCAGTCTCAGCCTCTACAACTACTGACTGGTTGGTGGGGTCACACCAAACAGGAGACGAAGACAACAAATCCTGCCTCTACAAAACCTAAAAAAAGAGGTTACCTATAAAGAGGTCCAAGTAGAACAGAATGAAGAATCTTTGAGACACTTTTTTTAAATTTATTTGTTAAATATTGATGCTGCTTAATAGCTGAATTTAAGACACGGACAAAAAGACATATTTGTGAATTCAATTTAATTAGTTTCAGACATTTTAACATTGAAATTGACATTTTAAAGAAGGCCGTACGTGAGTGACGATCCCGGCTGTGATGGCTTGGATCCCACTGCAGTCGTTCCCATTAACATTCAGCGAATTAAATGCCTGATCTTTGAAAATCGATGGATAACTTGTCAACAAATTGCGGAAGAGAACCATTCACCAACACCCTTTGATGAACATTACAGCAGTTCAGCTGGGAGTTCTTGCTACATCCTTGTGCAGTTCTGACCTCGCTTCAAGCCATCTCCACATTTTTGGGCGATTAAAGGAGTTCCCGGAAGGCCAGTGTTTCAGATAAAAAAGCAGGCAGTTCAGTTCTGAGACAACTTTCTACCCTGATGGTATCCAAGCACTGGTGAAACACAGGGATAAGTGCATTAGTGTAGCAGGGGATTATATACAGGAATAATGGGAGTGTCTACTCTCATAACTGTTCTGTTATTCTGCACAATTAAAAGTCCTGGTAGCTGGAACACCCTTCATAGAAAGATAATTGGTTCACTTATGAGTCTGGTTCCTCTCAAGGTTTTTTCATCATGCTGTCTTCAACACTGTTGCCTCTGGCCTGTTTATTAGCAATCTAGATCCATCTATATCAAGATTTTTTTAAAGCTGCTTCATGGCAACGTCTGTTGAACTAAACTAAAGCGTGATCATCAATCAGTAGAACGGTGTTATGCATTGTGTCATGGACTTTAACAAAAAGATGTTGGTTGATGTGAATCATTTCAAGATGAGTAACAGGTGACCTTGGAAATGATTTCCTAAAAAAAAATTGGTGTGTTTTTCAGACCTTTTCAGACCAACCTTGGAGTCCAATTCGTCTCATTTCTTTGTTGTGTCATATTACGTCCTGATTTGAAGGCCGTATGAGTTTAAGCAATCTGTTTCATTTTAAACTTAATTGGCAGCAAGCTCAAATTGTAGAACATCCTGTTCATCAGAAATAGATCGAATTAATGTCTCAATAGCTTTGGAACCATAGCAACAGCATTCTGGCTTTATTTCCCCCCTCGATGCAACAAATTGCTAATTAGCCATTCGCTTTTTTGCATTTGAAAGGGGCTCGTCATTACTGTATAAGCGCCCTGTCATGCAAGTTGGCGAACAGCCGCTAAGGGTGTCGTGTCAGAGCACAGCAATGTTGTTGGATTTCTGTCACACTGGTTTAGTGGCTGTTGCATCTATAACACCCGTTTTTGTCGGAAGGCTTGATGGCTTCACCTAGCTGTGGGACTTTGGTTCAGTTCAGGAAGTCAGCTTGCTAATAGAGCCGTGAATAGGACGCATGCTGCGCCTTTCAGGAGAGAAGCGACATGTAATAAGCAGCTCGACAGAAAAAAGTATTCCATCAGTGTAGAGTTGGTTAGTCTGCTGACAGAGTGTGTGGCGCGTCCAAGAGTGGTTTAACACTCATAATCAGGCATTAAGACTTCCTCTTCTGGATGAAAAACAGCTCGCGATTATGACGACTCACCACTTCTCACATCTGCTGATGAAAGGGAAGTCCTTGGGAAAAGGCAAAAGTAAGAAAAGTAGGAAGAATTATCACCAGGTCATCACATTTGTGTGTAATCAATCCAACGATATAGACAAGGGCCCTGAGTAATTCCTTCATGATCCGAGTGGCTTGATTACAAGAGCCATTTGTGTGTTCCCCACCACAACCTTTTTCATATTTTTTTTTTTTCCAAGGAAATAAAAAGCTTAGCCACGTCTTAGCGAGCATGGCTGCCCCCACTGATGATTTACACTACCTTCGGAGCGCCGAACGCGTGACCATGTTACTGACATGAAAGTTTCTGAGAGGAAAACCCATTAACCATTGACTGGAATTCTGAAATGTGCTGTAAGACAAGTTCGTTGAGTGCGTTTCCCAGCATAAGCGAGGACAATGTGGGTGTCCTAGCACCTAAAACAATGTGACCTTGCTGGTTTTCAAAGAATTGTTTCTTGACTTCACACAAGCTCCAGCACTTAGGGTGTCATGTTTTTTTGTAACGCATTATTCAGTTGCTTGTCATACCCGCAGATAAATTCCAAGCTTCCTGTCATATTCATCCAGCTCTACCGTTTATAAATAATTAGATATTTCCATCATATCTAGCACATCATCCTGTTTTTTTCTGATAGCACTTCATGAAGGGAAAGGCTGGTATTGGAGAAGAAGCTTATCTGAACACGAGTGGTAAAAGCAGGCTTCCTGTGAAAATAATGACCTGTGTCTCCTGTAACACTCTTTCACCCTGCTGACACGTCAGTGTACAGCGAAAGCCAAAAGTAAAAAATAAAGAATGCTTTATAGGATCTTTAATATGTTTTATTTATGCACAAAGTAGAGAGAGAAAGAAATATGAACAAAGTGCTAAACAAAATTTTTAAAAAATCATAGAAATGCACATAGCCATGACAGAAGGAGGTATTATTAGTATTAGTAGTAGTGTTACCAATAATAAATTATATTTATATACCATATTATTAAATGATGTTTATATCTACTGTATCTCCATGTTATTAAATAATTTTTATATTTATACACCATATTATTAAATAATATTTATATTTATGTACCATGCTATTAAATATTATTTACATTTTTATACCATGTTATTTAATAATATTTATAGTTATATACCATATTATTAATTAATATTTATATAACGTTATTAAATAATATTTATATTTATATACCATGTTATTAAATATTATGTATATTTATGTACCATATTATTAAATACTACTTAAATTTATTAAAAATATTATTAAATAATATTTATATATAATATTATTAAATAATATTTAAATAATTATAGATAATAAGTGTGTAGGACATGTATACACATCTTAATAGATGTAAAGTAATTTAAGTGATATAACTATTATTATTATTATTATTATTATTATAGCTTTATTTTATTTTTAATTGCTTACTTAAAAGCATCATTTGTTTGTTTGTTTTTATTAGTTTTTATTTTCTAAGATATATTTTAATATCTAATTTAGTTGGGTGTGTTTATTTTTATAGGTGTCTGTCACAGGACGTTGGTTCCTGATCCTTTGCGTGCTGCGGTTTGTGTGGTGGTGCCTGATTTGTTACTTGCAGCTATAAAAACCATGGGAACTATCTATGTCCTTAATGATTAGTGATTGACATTTCAGCACAACATGGCAAGCAGGTCTTTCCCGATCAACCCAATTGAAAAGAGGGCACGACGACAGGCATGTCGACTAGCTGGTGCCACGCCAGCGTTCCAACAACTCTATTACTAATGCTAAAAAAAAATAATCTTAAACTCCACATTTAGCTCGCTGTCAAGAAAAGGACGTTGAAGCAACACAGACTTGTTAAAGGCGTAGACAGAAGGAAGAGCTTAACTGTGTTCATTCCTTACCATTCATTTTACACAATGTAGATCATGCATACCTTTCTGACAGTTAAACACCATTTTAGTGATAGGCTTCAATCATTAAGTATTAAAAAAACAATAATTATTTGAAAAGGAAAGCGTGCACACAAACACACACACACACACACACACACACACACACACACTCATTCACAGAGCCACATTCATTGCTGTAATCTCCTTAAGACTTTCTTGACACATAGTATTTTTTTCCTCAAATGAACGTTCCATGCTTTAATCAGCTTTGTAATGAACAAAGAAATTGCTTTGGCACTGGTTCATGTATCTGTGTGTTCTCCAATTTTCCTTGTAATGTGCTTCATTTTAAGTAAATTAACTGTATACACTGATCAGCCAAAACAATACAACGCAAAACATTATGCCCAGTATTGAGTCGGTTTCCCCTTTGTGTCGCTGGAGAAGCTCTGGCCCCTCAGGGCATGAGTCTCCACAAGACCTCTGGAGGTGTGCTGTGGTGTCTGGCACCTGGATGTTGGCAGCAGGTCCTTAGGGTGCTGTGGGTTGCGGGTTGGAGCCTCTGTGGATCAGACTTATTTGTCCGGCGCATCCCAGGGTGCTCGATCGGATTGAGATCTGGGGAGTTTGGAGGCCGGGAGCTCTGCAGCCTTGGGCCTTTTTTTACTCTTACCCTGTTGTGCGTTAATGCAAGTTGTAAAAATGGGAATAAATACAATGGGCATCATTGGCCTCCACAGTCTCTGTGTTGGACTACAGAGGTTCCTAGATGGATGGGTGTGGTGCACTGAGTGTTTTGAGGCTTTCCTATTGTAACTTTTCTTCTTGCTTAATGTGATCTGAATGAATGATCAAGGGTATCTCAGTGGTTAGGGTGTTGGACTGTTGATTGGACCCACCATGCTACAACTGTTGGGCCCTTGAGCAAGATCCTGAACTGTTCAGATGTATAATGAGATTTAAAAAAAAATGCAAGTTGCCCCAGATTAGGGTGTCTGCCAAAGGCTGTGAATGTAAATGTGTTCTGCCAACAGAACAAGTACAATAAAGTAATTATAGATAAATTCACCTAGTTTTAAGATATTTTTGTTGCCAAGATATCGTCTTTTGCATTGTAACCGGACACCTTAAAATGCAGGAGGTAGCTAACATCATGCGCTACCACATGTTGAGCTAGTTAATATGAATTAAGCTGTATAAAAAAGTGTGTACTGTCCAGGGTGTACCCTTCCTAGTGCCTTGAGTCCCCTGGGATAGGCTCCAATCCCATGGCAAATGCACCTTTTACCGACAGCCAGTGCTTATGTTCACTTTGTGGCAATATAAAGTATTAAACCCTTTAATATTTAAATGGTCTGTAGGTCCTTACCATGAAAAAGCAGACGTTTTTTTTTTTTTTTTTAGATCTAGTAGCACACAATGCTTTTTCACTCACTCAATCACTCAATCTGCCACATCCTAATTTTCACGATCAAGCCATGCTCTTGCCGCCCAGTAGTAATTTGACTGATTTACATTCCGCCTCTCGGAACTGTCAGAGCGTATCCGTGAAAAGTTCAGTGAAAAGCACGAAACTCTTTCAGTGGGCTTTGATTTTGTGCCATTAGCAGGAGACAAGCCGTAATTTGTCTTAATTGCTGCCGATGCCGAGGTTCCGTCGGAGCAGATCCCTTTAATGATGCTGTCACCTTAATCGCGTCTGGGTGGGGAGCGAAACATCTTGGCGGCATCCATTAAGAGGTCGGAGGTCAGCTGGATTTATCAGGCTTGAATAAGTTTTCGGTGAAAATGAAAAGCTGAGATGAAGTAGAGCGCGCGCTTGTTTATGTTGGAATGAATTGCACTCACATGTTGATCAGCGTGTCAGTCGGATATGGAAAGGAAAGGCGTGTGGAGTAAGTGCCACTCGAGCTCATGCGGTAGGCACTCAGTGTGGCTAAAAGTGTTTTTTGACCTGTTATCAAAAAGATGCTTAAAAAACTAACCATACTGTGTATGTGTGTGTGTGTGTGTGTGTGTGTCTGTGTGTCTGCAGTGGCATAGGCAGGAACTGGCCGTGGGCGTCAGGAGGCAGCAGCATTTTAGCCGAGTATGGCACGCTGCATCTGGAGTTTGTCCATCTGAGCAGGCTGTCTGGGAAACCTGTATTTGCTGAGAAGGTAAGTCGGAGCTCGAGATTTCAACTCAGGCCATAGCGAAGAACTTTAAATTCACACTGAAGGTGTCCAGTTACTGATACTAGCCCATCTGTTGCTATGCACAAATTATCCGCATCCATCAATAGAAAGAGTTCATCTGGTCCAGCAATGTCGTTGGAATTTTAAATGCTTAAATGCAACAGAGTGGTGCATTAAATCTTAACTTTAAATGGAGTTACTGCTCCTAAAACTTATTACTTTCTCACTCACTCATTGTCTATACCGCTTTATTCTGTATACAGGGTAGGTACTTGTAGGAGATAGCTGGAGTAGTTCTGCCTCAAATCTGTTTACTTGTAACACTCGGGTCAGGACGGGTGTGCGTTAACTTGGCACAGTATTTATTTATGGCTCAGTAATCATAGCCTTTGTGTACTGTGGAGGTCAGAGCACAGACAGACAATGTTAAACACAGACAAACATGCACAACAACACAGAGGGGGAATTGGGAAAGAATTTAGACACAACCGGGTATAAATGAGCAAACTAATCAAAAAAAAAAAAGCTCGATACAGGTAATAAGGAGATGCAAGAACAGGTTGGAGTCTAAAGGAGACTAAAGGAGAAACAATGAGAAAAAAGAAGTACATGTTACTTGACACCATTGGGACCTGGTACGAAGGTAGATCTATTTAAGAGTAATGTATTTGTGAATATATTTTGAACATATTCTTACGTTTAAGCCAAATATTTATGGCTACGTGCACATTACAGTATAAGATTTTATAAGCCACATTGTTCATTCCAGTTTTTTGGTCAGAAGGGATTTGGATGTCGTTACAGTAGACATTCATAATTACAAGTGACTTTTATCTGACTCTAACGTGGACGCGCCTGTCCTCTGACTGTTCCCTACAGTTTTGTCCCAAATATCTACTAAGTGACCTATTTCACTTTCCCTCCACTGACTACTTTCTCCGCTGTCCTCCACAGTTGAAAGTCGCGGATCATTCTTATTGAAGTCGCATGATCATGTATCGGATATATATCCGATCTAGGAAGACATGCGAAAGTGGCCCATATCCAATCAGAAAGACATCAGATTTGGTAAAAAAAAAATCTGTCACTTTAGGTTGGTAATGTGAGCATAGATTTTATCTGTGTGAAAATGGTCTTAGAAGTTAATTGCTAGTCTCAGACATTCCAAGACGCACCCTCAGCTCCTCTTATTTGCGGCTCCCAGCACGATCTTTTTTTTCTTTTTTTCCTGGATGTGAACCTTATCTCGGAGCTACACTGCTACACATAAACAGTGATTAAAACAGATCCCTGAGCTCAGAGTCGGTCAGAAAGACACTCCAGCGTCCAGTACATCAGGCCATTAAACCAGCCAGCCCAGTGCGCTTATTTTCCCAGTGTTTTCCAATCACAGGTTTCGTCCTCACGCCTCTGCTCCAGTGGGAGGCTGATAGATGATTTCATTACACACACTGAATGAGGCTCTACTTAACTCTGAAAGTGACCTGCACTTTATAGATTGATGAGCGCAATCTAGAACAGAATGCATGTCTGGCATCTCAGGCACGTTCTGCATCCCCTGACTCAGAGCTGATTCACCAAACCGTAGCGTCTATAAAACGCCTGATTCTGCTCGGTGCTCATGTTTTAGTGCTGTTCTACCGGACAGCGCGTCGCGGCTCGCCTCGACAAATTACCCACGACCCCGCGTTTCGTCTCCATCTCCACTGCCAGGCGAGCTGTGCCATGCTTAAGTACCCGTGCTAAATTTGATTACCCTTCTTACCCATGGACCATATTGGATGAATGAGCGTGTAGCTAAAAATACCACAGATCATCAATTGTTTAAACTACCTGTACAAAAATATTCAGTAGTGTATTTGTGTAATGTCTGCTGAATTTTGATCTAAGTAAAATCAGCCATTTTATAGTTAGGACAGATCCCAAATGGCTTCCGCCATCCATCCATCCATCCATCCATCTAGGAACCTCTGTAGTCCACCTAGGTACTGTGGAGGCCAATGATGACCATTGTATTCCCATTTTTACACGGTACAGGCAATTTGTGGACACCAATTAGCCTAATCTGCATTTCTTTATACTGTCGGAGGAAACCGGAGCACCCAGAGGAAACCCACCAAGCACGGGGAGAACATGCAAACTCCTTGCACACAGCCTTTAAGACGGGAATGGAACCCGGACCCTGGAGATGCAAAGCGACAGTGCTAACCACTACCCCACCGGGCCGCCATGAACACCTTCCTAGCTGCTTTATTTACACCCTACATGCGCTAGAATATAATAAAGCTGTAATAATTCTAGTGAAAATGTTATTACACTTTTTATTCGTCTATTTGATGGAAATGTATTCACTGTTATTGTTCTAGATACTATGGAATTGTAAGGTCTTCAAATCCAAACTTCTTGTACTAAAGGATGACATATTTACACTCAGAAGAGCATTTGAGAAACACAAAGCAAACAGGCTTTCAGGGAAAGACCTACTAAGATGGAGAGTGGAAGTGATTTTCAAATGCATTTTTAACCAAGCTTTATATATTAAGAATAAAAACATGGAGGATGAGCAATTAAATACTTTTGATTCATATGAAAATCTTTTAATTAATTGCTTCACACCAATACTGTGCCTAAGCAAAATCATGAGCAATAAATTTACAGCCAGTAAATCGGTAGAGTAGAATAGGATGATAGGGGCAGTGGTTTAGGTGGTTGAGGCTCTGAGTTGCTGATTTGAGGGTTCGAGCCCCACCACCGCTAGGTCACCACCATTGGGTTAACTCTACACCCCATACAACCCCGCCACGGCATGCAGTACTGGTTCCAAGCCTGGTTTGAAATCAGGAGGATTGCGACAGGAAGGGCCTGTGCTAGATCTTTGATTCCAAATTGCCTGTAGTGTGTGAATGTTGACTGGAGGTCCTACCACGGTTGTGAAAATAAGAATAAATGCATTGGTCACCATTCGCCTTCATGGTCCCTAGTTGGTCTACAGAGGATGGTTGGATAAATGGATGTACCAGATCTTGCAAATCAAATGACCCGATATGGTGACCCCCAAGGATAAAAGGGCCAAAGCCCAAGGAAAAAAATGGTAGGATGACAAATACAGGAAAATGGACTACTAAGTTTTTTTTTTTTTTTCTGATGCAGGTCATGAACATCCGGAAGGTTCTTAATCGTCTGGACAAGCCTCAAGGACTTTACCCCAATTACCTGAATCCCAACAGTGGACAGTGGGGACAACGTAAGTCTGATCAAGTCTTTCACTTTCAGCATTTCTCTCTCTCTCTCTTTGTCTTTGATATTAGTACAGTAGCACCTGAAAAGTCTTTTAGTCGTCTCGCTCAAGAATAAAGATATCCAGTAAGATCCCTGCAGCACTGGCAGCTCTGTGAAACTTGAGCATCATGATTAAATGACATCTCTCGGGTGCCTGATGTAGCACCTGTTCTGCGCTTATTCAGCACTTAGTTACGACTCTGCTACTACACTGTTTTCTCAACATTTTTAGCTAATCTTTAGAACAGTCCAGCCTGGATTTAACGTCACTTAGTTTTTTTTTTTCCATAGTTCCCTGTCATTCAGCATCCGTCATTTTATGATGAAATGTATGTGCTATAATTTGAAATTCTTTTGGCTCAGTATGGTTTAGCAATTAATACATTAGTTATACGTTGTTATTTTTTGGCTTTAAGATCAACGGTTGTTCTGAACAGCATGTTTTAACCGTTTCTTTAAAGGTCCCATATTTAGCTATTTATTTAGACCTCAAACTCCTTCAGTTTTACTCCTCTTCCGGACACAACATTTCAGTGTCTATGTAAATGAGTCACCACTGAACCATGCCTGGAGCGGCGCAACATGCTCAGGGAGCATTTTTATTTTTATTTATTGCATTTGTTTTTCCCCTATTGTGACTTCTTATATGAGGTCACAATAGGGGGGAAAAAATCTAACTGCTTTGTTTAAGCCCCGAGCA
>JAOVVB010000035.1:9862167-9877873 GCA_028570985.1 Heterobranchus longifilis
CCAAACATCAATAACTGACCTTACTAATGCTCATGTGTCTAAATGGACAAATCCCCACAGCCACACTCTAAAACCTAGCTTAAGAGTAAGTTATTATAACAGCAAAGAATAGATTCAATCTGGAATGGAATGGGTCTACGGGTAAGGAGTACAGAAAACATTTGTCCATATAGTTGTACATTCAGAAACATTAGAAAGTCTTTATCACAACAAAAAGATAATATTGTGACTAACATGGAAGAATCCTGCTTTAAGTATTATTCATGTTACCTAGCTCCATGCATTGTGCGTAATAAACACTGCAAATTGGACTGCAAATTTCCAATGTAACTGGGGACTGAAATTGAGCTAGCATATCTACAGAATGTCTTGTATATGTAAGTCGTTAATCCTAGCTGTACCTAAAGTAAGGTAAAAGTGGCAATAACCTTTTAATTGAATGACAAATTGTTCAAATTGCAAATGTTGGTGGAGTAACTCTTCCTCTGCTCAAATGTACTACTCAACATAGTCTCCATCACAAGTGTGATATTTGTGCCATCGTTGAACCCAGGTATAAATCCTCCCACTGTGCTACAAAATGTTCATAGAGATGCCACCATTGACTAGAGCAATGTGCACAGACGGATGAAGAAGGTTAAAGTAGGGGAAACCAGCAGATTTAAAAAATAAACCACATGGTGGAACACCATCAGTTGCGATGAAGGGGATTTTTAAAGAGGATTCGAGAGTTGTATACAACTATGGCACAAATGCCTACCTTGTGATGAAAACTATGCTGAGTAGTAACATGTTTTTACCAACATGTGAAATTTTAACAGCGTGCCATTAAATAAAAAAGTTATTGCCATATAATATACTAGCCTAAGTAAAAGAGTTAAAAGGTTAAAGCTAAAAATGAGCTTATCAGCTTTAATGTAATCAAAATATTTAGTTTAGCTTTTCTAATTAATATCTATTGGTGCAGGTGTTTCTAGTAATAGTTTATTTTAAAGATTATTAAATCTGGCACATAACATCGCTTTCGCTCAACATTTTGATTTCACTGATGGTGCAGTTTAAACTTCAGGCAGATATTGAATACTGTACTGCAAAAGTTTCATTAAATTCTAACCAGCAGTCGATTTAAAACACGCCACAGTTTGATGCATGTGCAGTACACTCTCAAAACTTGGGGTTTCTAATCTGGCTCATAGCTGCTCATAACTTCACTACTCAACATTTTGATTCCATTTATGTTGCAGGTTTAAAGTTTCATTAAATTCTGTCTAGGCAGTTTTGCGTGATGCTGTGACAATATCTGGCTGGACAGACATACAGACATACAGACAGACGTTTTCTGAGACTGGTTTCTGGTCCTCCAATGATGCACTAAAGATGTACTGCCCAATGTACAGACAAAACCTTTCTATTATTTATATCAATTTTAACATTGGTTTTGTAATTCAATTTCAAAGTACAATATCTTATTTTTAAAGTGAAATCTTTATGATCTTAAAAAATAATGAAAGGCATTTGTTATCATAATATAATCTTAGGAGTCTCAAAATGTCTTCCTTTACTCAGTTATACTACTTTAAATTATTTAAACAACATGGCGGTGCAAGGCAACAGTACTAACCACTCAGCCACCCTGTCACCCCTCATTATAATACTGTATCCTGTAATAATTTGTAACCCAACTATGCAATTTTACCCAGAAGAGAAAGGGCACCGTTTTGACTTTGCTTCCTCTCAAGATGTCTTCCGCATGTTGTCTCAGGGAGATTTTCCTTGACGTTGTCACCACTGTCACAATTAATTGCTTCAGCCAGATGGATGGCATGAAATTTCACTCTGAATCCATGCTGCCCATCTTTAAGTGTTTTTTTTCCATCACAGACAAAGTGAGTAAAAGAAATACCACGTGTTTCACCTCTGTCTGTCTCACCGCTACCTCAAACATGACTGTCGATAACGAGAACTTACAGCGTCTCTATCTCATCACATCTCCATATCGAGTTTTACCATTTACTTTCTTCTCTCCGCTGACAGGCACTAACATAAATTCCATCACACTATTCATGTCCCTACTTTACTGAAGAATAATACAAGTCGCTACTAAAGTGAGTGTATGAGCTGTCCTTCATGCAACATTCATACGGTAGTGCTCACATGTCTGCTGTCAAATTGAAAGATACTAGCTCAATTCTTGCTCAACTGTGTTCTGTTGTAATATTTATGGCACTGTTCCAAAATCTCATTGTAAGAAAGAATTTATCCAGGTGAAACACGTACTCAGTTCTACTTGTTATGTAGAAGTTACAGTAAGCTAAGGAAATATATACTCTCACCTTCCACTTCACTGACACCTGAATATTTACCTAATTATCCAAACAGCCAATGTGACAGGAGTATACAATGCATGAAGGTCCGGAACAAGAGTTTGGTTTAAACCTCAAAGCAAACATCAAAATAAGGAAATATTGAGATCTTAGTGACTTTGGCCGCGGCACTGTTCTTTGTGCCAGATGGCTGGTTTGGGATTTTCACACACAGAACAGTGTGAAACACAAAACAAAAAGGCGTCCTTTTGCATCCGATTTGCAGCTGTGCAGGTGGAAACGACTGGCTGATGAGACAGGTCAGGGGAGAACGGCTAGACTGGTTCACGCTGAGAGGAACTATTCAAATAACCACTCTTAACCTTTATGGTGAACAAAACAGAAAAGTTGCACAAATGTTGCAAGATGCATAATTTCTTAAAATAAGTGTACAAAAAAACTAATAAAATAATGTATTAAGATTATTATTATTAAGATTCTTCCTATTCAAATGTTGCTAAAATTGTACACAGAAACATCTTGTTCTGTTGGCAGAGAAGTTTGCTTTTTTCAAGAAATACATTCCTAAATCTAGCAACATTATCTGCCAATAGAAAGAAATGTTTGCTTGCAATTTTTGACTAAACTTAAGACAGACTGATATATTAAATTCTCTGGGAGAAAATGTTTTGTTGATGCCAAAGGTCACAGAATAACAACTGGTTCAAGCTGATAGAAGGGCAACAGTTTCTCAAATAACATCTTGTTAAAACCCGAGATATGCCAAAAATCATCTGCAAATTCACATGTCAAACCGTGAAGCCAATTCGCATGAACTCAACCAAACTGGACATAGCCATCGCATAATGTGTTTCAAATTTCTGCTGTGACATTCAGATGGTAGGGCCAAAATTTGGCATAAACAACATGAAAGCATGGATCCATCCTGCCATGTATCAAAAGATTCTGTAAAGCTGCTTTGCGACAATAACAAAGCGTTATACACATGAAACAGAAATTAATTGAAGAGTTCTGTGGCTGCTACTGGTGTAATAGTGTGCAGGAAATTTTCTGTGTACACTTTGGGCCCCTTAGTACCCAAGGATTACTGCTGACCAAGTGCATTCCTTTATGACCACAGCGTACAGTGTCTTCTAATTCTTTCTAACTTCAAGCAGGTTAACACACCATAACATCATCAAGAAACTCATTTGAGAACATGACAATGAGTTCAGTGCTCGCTGAGGTGTGGTGGAACTGGAGAGTTGCATCATGAAGGGGCAGAAACAGAGGCGCTGTTTATTTAATATGTCAAATGCTGGACACCATTCGGAATGTTGTCTAAATAGTAATATTGTATCGGGGAACACAAACCACAAGATGTGATTGGGATGCAGTGGGGAAAAAAAGTTAAAAATAAAAAAGTCATATGAGAGCACAGTGAAATTGTGCACATTTTTCATTGCTTTATATTTATTGAACAAGTTGCCATACACTAAAAAATGCTTTTGGAGATAAGCTGGATAGCAGACTCAGTTGCCCCATCACTGTAATCATCTCCACATGCTCTCTGCAGCGTTGCTAAGGTTACCCATCTATTGTACACTCCATCCACCCTCCTTTCAGCAAGGTTTTCAGCAGACATGCAGTTGAGAAAAGCTGACCTCTCCCCATTTTAAATTATACAATACAGGTTCTGGCAGTAAAAGAGAGGAGAGGTATTGATGGATTTATTTCTGTCCTTCCATTTAGACACTGCATTAACTGACACATATCAATAAGACCCCCCCCCCGCCCACTCCCAAACCATACCTGAATATACATGCATAATTAAATAAAATCAATTAAAACTCGCTTGTGTACATTATATATATTATGTAAATGCATTTAGATTCAAGCACAAGGCACACTGTGTTCCACATACACACTATCAGTGTGATCCAAGTATTTGTCATCCACTAAACAAAAAAAGGAAAAAAACACCTGAATACTATGGAGCTTGAGACACCTGTCAAGTGTTTGCCAAAGAGAATAAGGAATGCATGGATATGCGCTCCAGGCTAAGCATGCACACGCACACATATACACATACACACTCACACTGGAGTTATGAGAAGTTATGTTACTTCAAAGCTTGAGAGAAGATGAGGTAAATGTAAGCAACACTCACAGCAAACAATATAGTAAACAAGTTTGTCATCACACTAATTATTTATTATTACCATTCCATTTATGAAGCATATTTAACCTAGCATATGTGTGGGAGTGTTTATTAGGGACGTAACACACATCCATGTATGTATTTGTGTATTTCGATTATGTATTTAGTTATAGCTTTAAAATATGTTCTAAATATTAGTAGTAGAATAATTTGTATTTGGATTTAAACTGGATTTAAGTGTAGGCGTGTGCTCTGGGTTTGCTGTGGTGTCTGGCGCCACGATGTTGGTGGTAGATCTTGTTCTGTAAGTTCTTTGGTGGAGCTTCCATTGATTGGATTTGTTGTTGGTGCTCAATCAGATTGGGATCTGGGGAGTTTGGAGTCCGGGTCAGCACCCTTGGTCTCCTTGCCTACCGGGTGCCTTTCTTTCATGGTTACCATTGACTATTTTTCTGCAATTTGTGATGCACTGGCCTTTTAGTGGGATCGAACCAGACAGGCTAGCTTTTGGTTCCTCCGCAGGCATGGGTGAGCCTTGGGTGCACATTATGCTGTTACCAGTTTACTGGTGTACAGTTGGTGATCAATACTAATGTGTTAATGTTATGTGGTTTTATTATTGTGGTTGATTAGCGGAAAGTTTTCAACTGTTTGAATTTCTGTATAAGAACTGTATTTAGTGTATCTTACTGTCATAAATCTGTAGCCCCAAATGTTTGGCAGAATTTACAAGCACTTAAGTCCAGGGAATTAAAGCATTAAAGAATTTAGTGGAGCTTGATTTTGAAACTAGTGCATAGGGCCAGGATTCAGAGATTTGTCAATATATTGTTGGGAAAACACCAACTGTAGCCGTTCAAAATGTACTTTAACGTTCCAAGTGGGACAGGCATCTCTTTACATATATAACACCCACCATCACTTCAGCCTGCCAGTAATTGATGCCACATTGATGCTAGGTTTCATACACATCAATATAAAGCCAGTGGATGAAATATATAAACAGAGAAGTTATTATAGACCATGTGAAACACTTGGAATCAGCTGTAGAGCAGAAGCGATGATTTATTCATTCAAATGACAAATGCAGTATTTTCAACAATTATACTTAATGATCCCAAAAAAATGGTTTGGGGCCAGATCTGAGACAAAGAGTTAAGTTGTCCTTTCTAATGAGCAATGCTGTTTTTCAGTGTGGAAGAACAGCAGTAATAAGGTGGAGAATGCTATGTGACACAAGGTCATCCAGTTATTTTTTCATGTCCCTATCAGAATCAAGCTCTTCTCTCCTCCTGAGCAACTGAAGGAAGCATGAAAAACTGGAGGAAGGTTTCACTGAGACTTGATAACAACAGGCGGAGATGCTATGTCATCATTTGATTTTAAATAAAGCTGAGCATAACCTAGATGATACATGACAAACGCTTGACTGTGTAACACAAGCAAACCAGAATTTAATGGGATTAGTATTTAGTGGAACAAGAGAATAAGTGATCATGTGTAAGGTTTGATGGGAATGTAGTCCTTGTTGGATAATTTGTGACCAAATATAGCACTGATGTTACAGAACTCACCTCTGGCTTAAACTTGGCTAGAAAGGTCACCCCACTGGCCTCAGGCTTGAACTTGGCTAGGTAGGCTGGTAAGGCTACCCCCTTGGCCTCTACATTGAGATTTTCTAGTAAGAACAACTCCCTTGGCCTCTGCCATGAGCTTTGTTGGTGAGGTGACTCTTTTGGTCTCTGCCCTGAGCTTGGCTAGGAGAGGATATTCTGTCAGCCTCTGGCTAAGTCTTTTTTGTGTAGCAGCTCATGATTGGCAGTGGCAGACAGTGGCTCAACAGACTTGATGCCATGTGTATATATATATATATACAGTTAAGAGAGTAAAAACAAAACTGATCTATATATATATATATATTGGCCAGATCAGTTTTGTTTTTACTCTCTTAACTGTGTTCCTAAGTCCTGGTTTGACTCGAACATCTCTCATATTTAACCTGAGCAGTAGAATCAATATCAGTATTCATATGCCAGGCACACAGCAGCTAACCATGTCCCAATGGCACGTCTAAAATGTCTCTTCTTCAGACCTTCGGTTAGGGGGTAATTTGTGAATAACTGGTTACATGTGTTTAAAGAAATGAGATGATATACTTACTATAGATAGGGCCAACCATATGTAACTTAATAATTTAGATGATGAGTTAATTTGCATAATTGACTCTGAAGCTGTTATAACCTTACGCTCCATTCACATGCTCATTAGGGGGACATCATCACCGAAGAGCCAATTGAGGGTGCCACATTACACACTTTACACACACATACACCGTTCCCGAGAGAACAAGCTTAAAGCAAGATAAGGAGAAAGAAAAAGAATGTGTGGGAGGAGGTGCTGTGATTAACCAGGAAACATAAGTTAAACAACCACATTGGTGTGATTTTATTCTTTAACAATGGATTCTTCTTGTTTTAGACTGAAGGAACTTTATAGAGACTTTGTTTCAGTAGATTGTTTCAGAACATGCTCTGTCTTGACTGTAAATGTCTGCAGAACACAATGAGCCCATAGACACACTGTCTGATGCATCATATCAGCAAATCCTTCCTAAAACACAACAGACTCACAGACGCACAAAACCCAGATAGCTTTTAATAATTCATTTCTTTTACTCTGATAACTTGTTGGTTTCCGCTTGCATCCCAGACATCTTGTTTTTCTGACCACAGAAAGAAAAAACTAAAAGAAAGGTGCCTACCATGACATTCCAGGTTCCCCCCTTTTCTTCAGGCGATGACAGGACAACTTAACTCCTTGTTTAAATTCACACGCACGTGCACAAATTTTTCCTTTAACAGTGTGAACCCAGGCGGCACGGTGGTGTAGTGGTTAGCACTGTCACCTTGTACTGCCAGGGTCGAAGGTTTAATTCCTGCTTTAGGTCTGTGTGCATGGGTTTTGCATGTTCTCCCCATGCGTTGTGGGTTTCCTCTGGGTACTCCGGTTTCCTCCCACCATCCAAAGGTATAAAGATTAGGCTAAATGGCATTCCCAAATTGCCTGTAATGTGTGAATGAGTATGTGAGTGTTTGTGCCCTGTGATAGATTGGCACCTTGTCCGGGGTGATCCAGCTTTGTGTCCTAAGTCTCCCGAGATAGACACCCCCCCCCGTGACCCGGTATACAAAATAAAGCGGTATAGACTGTAGCTGCGTTCCATTCCAAAGTGTACTTCACAGGGTGCTCCCTACTCCCTGCTCCGTTCGTAGAGATTTGTCGGTGAATGGAACGTTCCTCGACGAAACTTTTGGAACATCCTGCAAAGTTAATAGCACCTGTCACTGCTGCTGTGGAAATTTTATGGTACAAACATTAAATATTGAATATTTGTTTAAACAAAAACTGATACCATAATAAAACATATGCTAAATAAAAGTGTGTATGTAAATAAAATTATTATTATTATTATTATTGATCTACAGAGATTTATTTATTTAAGGATTTCTTGTCTAAATTAAAATGTTAATGATTGTGTCCTACTAATATGATGTCGTGAGAAGTATACACCGTGAGAAGTATACTTCGCAGAGTAGTTCAGGCCAATCGAGTTTGAACCAAGATTCACATGTGCAGGTTTTCCTGGCATAAAGAGTGCAAAAAAAATAAATAATACACACAGTCACTAACACTAATGAGAAAGCATTGAGCTGAAATCAACAAGACAGCTTGACATCAATATACTAATTAAATCAATCAGGATTTACGGCAATTCAAAGCAAAGGTCAAGCCAAACTCACTTTACCTCCATTAGTCCCACTTTTTTCTAAACAACCAATGAGTTATTTTATTACACCTAAATTTATGACACTTACTCTTCTCCTTAATTTCCCTGTGTTCGTATGTGCTTAGTCGTCTGCGCTTAAGAAATTAAAAAAAATAGTTAATCAGTTTGCCACATCACTCATCGCTGTTCTCTTTTCTCTGGTTTTTCTCAGGCAAGGAAGTCCTGCTGTTGGCTAAATGAAAAGGCTAGCAGTTCACTGACACTGGTGGGAGTTTTAATTAGACTAAGAAAAGGCTGTTATTACAACCATAAATAAATGCTGAGCTAGGTGAAGGGAAGGTCAGTGATTATCAGGACATGTTCAAGTGTTACTAAAGAATACTGTACCTAATATCTCCTTTGTTTCCTGATTTTCCTACACAGGATAAGCAATAAAGACAATGCCAAATACCTTCTTCAAAAATCATATTCATAACTGAAACCTTTGTAGAGCATTGCTTAGGCTAAATATATACACTCACCAGCCACATCATTAAATACACCTGCTAGTTAACACAAATATCAAATCAGCCAATCACATGGTGACTTGGAACGTGGCATGGTTGTTGGTGCCAGATGCCTGGTCTGATATACTGGGATTTTCATCCACAACCATCTCTAGACTTTACAGACAATGGTCTGAAAATGAGAAAATATCTGGGGTGAAAATGCTATGTTGATGTCAGAGGTCGTTGGAGAATGCCCAGACTGGTTTGAGCAGATTGGAAGGTAACAGTAACCCAAATCTTGCTACAACTGAGGTATGTGGAAGAGCATCGCAGAACACACAACTCGTGGAAACCTGAAGCAGATGGGCTACGACAGAAGAAGACCACACTGGGAATCACTCCTGTCAGCTACAGAAGAGGAAGCTGAGGCTACAATTCGACCACAAGTGTTGACCACAGGATAATGCATCTAACACAAAACCATCTCAAACAGGTATATTGAACATGACATAGATGTCACTGTACTCAACTGGCCTCCACAATCACCAGATCCCCCCACTACATCAACTCGTACCTCATTACTACAAAAGTACTGAAACATGTTACGTTGTTGTGTTTGTCACTCTGTAGCTCTTTGTTTGCACATTTGCACGAGCACTTTGTTGTCTGTTGTCTATTGTTGTCTATTTTTGGTATAGAAGTAGTTTTAGGTTAACTTAAAACTAAAAAATGTAAATCTGTCATATCTGAGCTAGTCAGCTAATTAGGTCTCTTAGTTAGCGAGCTGGCTCCGGTAGAGTTGTGTTGTTTATTTATGTTGGTAGCACCTTGGTCCTGGAGGACCGTTGTTTCGTTTCACTGTCTACTGAACTCTATATGGTGGGAATGACAATGAAAGCCTACTTGACTTGACTTGACTTGACTTGACAGACACACACACACACACACACACACAGAGATCTTTCTGCATTCAGAGCTGTGATCTCACCTTTTACCCCTTTTAGCCACAATCCATCACTCGCTAAACAAGCGTGTCAAGTGTGTGTACGTGCGTGTGTTGCGCCACTGTTTTCCTAACCCTCTGCTTTTCTGTCTTCCAGATCACGTGTCCGTGGGTGGCCTGGGTGATAGTTTCTACGAATACCTGCTCAAAGCCTGGATCATGTCTGACAAGCAAGACGAGGAAGCCAAGAAGCTCTACTACGACGCCCTGAAGGTGAAAACCGCCGCCTGCGCGCTCGAGCTCGCACGTCTCTCTGCTCTAGAACACCGCACAGGAAACGTTTAACAACCTCACCAAAGTGCATCTCAAATCACATGCTCGTGTACTACGACACTTTTGAGTGCACATAGCTGTCAGTGCAGCGGAATGTTCCGGCGGCTCGAACCCGGCACTCGGAACAGACTGCAGCGGCACTGATAAGCATATTATAAACGGGTAGTTCAGCCGCGATACACTCGACTCGGGAGACGTTCGAGGCTTCTGGTTTACTCAGCGCAATACAATTCCTAATCCGAAATGTCAAAATATAATCGAAGCGCCACACGGAGGACTGAAATGCAGGCAAGGCTTTACAATGTGTTCCATTGTCCTTAAATTTGCCTGGACAGGAAGTCGTGAAAGCGGTTCAACACAGAATTTCAACTTGTGGTGAGATAAAAATGACCCAAGCTGTTAGATGTGTTAGATGTGCCCTGTCTGGTATAATAGAGCACTTTGTTTACTCGCCCTCGCAGAAAATTAGTAAATCCAAGGGGGCCGTCAGATTTGAGGGTTACAAAGTTGAGCAGTGACTTTTTTTCTAAATGGACTTTAGAGTTTTGTGCCCCTAGTGGATATATAGTAGATATATAGGTGTTTTTAAATGGCTGTCTTAAAGGTCATACCGTCATTCAAGTCTCACCTGGGGCTCATCCAATGTAAAGAAAGGTGGGGTATCAACCAATCACAGGGCACAATCACTCACACTCACACTCACACACCCATTCATACACTAACGACTTTGGACTGAGGAAGCCAGAGTATGCAGAGGAAACCCAAACTTCAAACACACACACATGCAGACCGGAGGCAAGATTTGAACCAGGCCAAATAAATTATTTATAGATTCATATTTATGTTTTTCCAGCTTCCTCTAGGGGCGCTAAACTGGAAAGTGATCCATTTCTGAAGTGGTGAGATACCAATCAAATTTTAGCCAAAAGTGATAACAAGAAGCACAAGAGGGTGTTTAGCAATTGTTCATGATTGTTACTGTGTAAGCATGAAGTACCTTGTTTCAGCATCATACAGGTAGTCCCCAACTTACAAACATTCGAGTTACGAATTTCCATGGGTTCTACGAACATTCATAGATGCAAACAGATCGCAGACATAGCTCACGTGTATTGTGCGAAAAATAGACACTGCAGTGCACCAGATACCTATATTTACAATTATATACAATATTTTCAGTGTGTAAGTGAATGTATAAAATGTCCAAAGTCCGGTATATTGTATGTATGTGCGTGTGTGGGTGCGGGAGAAATGAGTCGGCATCAGTCCGGAAGCACGATGATAGAAAATGCCTGTCCTGTAAAATCCTCAACAAAACAGAGTTTACAGTCCAATACAGTGGAAAACAGCTCTGAGACAAAATGTCATCCGGGTTCTCCCTCACAATTTAAGAGTGCAGAGACAACACAGTTACTTCTCATCTGAGTTCCATTTCCTTAGGCGCGCTTACAGTTTTTGTGTGGAGAAAGGGGACAGAGATTTAGTCAAGTGGATTGGTATGCTTTACATTGTATATTCGTGTCAAAGGCGTATAAGACTCACTTTGTCTTACTTAAGAACAAATCCGACTTATGAACATGCTCCCGGAACTGAACTTGTTTGTAAGGCAAGGACTACCTGTATCTAACTTTGAGTTACAATGTTTTGAAGAAAAAAAACTAATGTTAATTTCTCCTGAAAGGCACAACAGACATCAATTACTACAAGTCAAGAGAACAAAATTGCCTGGGACAGTTATAAGTGTTTGTGAGCCCATATATGTGGAAGAGGGCGGATAGCGCTTTCTATCAAGAGTGTTCGAAAAGATACAGTTTCACCCGTCCTCAAGAAAGCACATGTCAGCCTTCATCCTCTACAGTCGATTACTAGATTATGATTTAAGACACAACCTCTGTTTACCCACACACAGGATGTGGGTTATTGTTTCCGTACAGATCCGCCCTCATTTTGTACGTGCACAGTTGTGTGTTTCTGTGGGTGTGCGAGAACCAAAGTGAAACTGAAACAGCAGACCACTGAGAGGAAAACAGTTCTGTGCTGATTACATACTGTACATGCCATGTGTTCAGTCCACACATATTTATTAAAAGTATATAGAGTGTCCTAATCCCTTTCATGTCATTCAGTGAGATGTTTTTGTTCTCCTCTTTGCTACAGTTCATTCAGTCACCTAGAAATGACTCCTTCTCTCCTCTATTTATAGCAGCAGACTTAAAAGCCGCGATAGAGGAAATCATCCTACCGAATCAAGGGCATTTAGAGCTGACATATCGTAAAGGAATAGTCCGGCACTTTCACGTTTCACTGCACCGAGGAAAGAACTGGAAATGGAAAAAGAACGGCGCTGTTGCAGTGCCAATATAACCGTTTATAAGGAACCTCCTTTCTTGTAGATCTTGCAATAACTCTGTAGAAATCATACTCTCACAGGTGGGAAAATAGCGTTAGTCATCTGCGTTTGATTGTGCAATGAAACCACTAAAACCTTCTCCAAAGCCTAAATAACTACATTTTTTTTAAATTTGTTGGTCCATTGTTTGAAAAAAGGGGGATAAAAATTCATAATGCTTTTTTATCTACACATCCAGAGACACCCTGGACAGGGTGCCAATCCATCACAGGGCACACACATATACTACTGGCAATTTGGGGACACCGATCTGCATGTCTTTGGGAGGAAACCGGGGTACCCGGAGAAAACCCACCAAGCACATGCAGAACATGCAAACAGAAACGAAAATCAAACCTGGCCAGGAATCAAACCCAGATGCTGGAGGTGCACGACGACAGTGCTAACCCGCTGATTCGACTATTTGAAATGATCGGCAGAAGGGTGATTAAATCATATAATCGATTAAATCACACAGCTCTAATTAAAGGACAGCTGAGCACTTTCTTAATTTTAAAGTAGAAATACTGACAACTTATTTTTTTTTTTGGGGCGGGGGGGGGAATCAATAGAAAGATATTAATGTTCTGTTTCCTGACAATTTGAAGAAATAATCAGTTTGACAGCAGCGGCGTGTAGGTGAGTGGACGAGGCACGGTGAGACGGCGAGTTGTTTATGCAGTGGGATTTGTTGCCCTTGCTTCAGGAGGACATTTCAATCGAAGCGCTCCATGTGGGTGATTTAGGCAGAGTAGATTGAAATTTGTTGTCTTTCTGATGGAAAAAAAAAAACGTGGCACCGCTACACAGCTGTGACCGCGAGTTCTCCCCCCTCAGGCTCTGTGCTGTGGCATCATACAGCCATGAGACCGACCTTTGTGTTAGGAAAGCTACAGAACGACAAAGCGACATCTGTCCATGCAATCTGAGTGCTCATCAAAGCATTCAGGACAAAACCCTCTCGTCTCGTCTCATCTCCGTTCATATGTTTTAATCCTGGTTTAATTTCTGTCCACTTTTTCGGCCCCTAGGCCATTGAGGCGGGTTTGATCCGGAGGTCAAGCAGTGGTCTTACCTACATCGCAGAATGGAAAGGAGGTCTACTCGAGCATAAGATGGGTCACCTGACCTGCTTTGCTGGGGGGATGATCGCTCTCGGGGCAGACGGAGCTGCCGAGGACCAGACCGGTCACCAAATGGAGCTGGCAGCCGAGATCACACGCACATGCCACGAGTCGTACGCCAGAACCAGTGAGCATGACTTCTCAAACCTTCTGAACAACCTGCTTACAACCACCTCTCATACTCTGTTTGTCTGACTGTCTGTCTGTCCATAGCTATTTGTCTGTCAGTTATCCATTCATCTATCTATCTATCTATCTATCTATGAGTACATGTCCATGTGTCCATTGCTGTCTGTGTAAGCATTTATCTATGTTGGTCACTAGGGGGCGTGCCGACCTTTAGTTCACTTATGGTTGCCATGGTTTCACTGATGGCTGGTGCTAAATAATAGCCACAGAGGCTAGCAACAGCTATAGTTGTGACCACATATAGTTGTCTTACAACGTAAAATACGATAGTGGGGGTAAACCATCTATTATCTATCGTTTAGTTACTTTAGTTTATTGGGCAAAACAGCCGACGACTGACACATAAAATTACCATCTTTAATCAAAAAATGAACGAGCGCTTGGCCATGCACTGCGTGATGATGGTGTTATTATTAATAATAAATAGTTTTTACCAGTGATGATATCATTGGTGTTGTTTTGAGTGTGAGCTATGCAGTGGAGTGAAACATTAACCTGCTGCTCAGTGCAATGAAACTGATGATCGGTGGTGAGCATGTGTGAGACTTTGCTGCTGTAGTGTGTGTAAAGGCTGCTGGGAGGAAACAGATCAATAACTGGCTGTGTTTCAGCGCTGGGGGATAAGGAGTTTCCCGCTGCGCTTTATGCCTCCCGGCTCAGTTCTAATCTGGAAGGTCACTCCAAGTGCACACTGTGAGCAAGGGTGTAGAGACATGGCCGTCTACCCCACCGGGAGAGCAGGGTCCCAGTAATGCCTGATTATCCCCAGGTCTACTGTGGTTAATCTACTTCATACATACACACACACACACACAAAGAATCAGATCAGTCAGACATGTCACGTGACACAGTTATCCTCTTGAGTCTCGGTTTAGACAAAGTGTGTTAATTTAAATAGAACCAAAAAAAATAATTTATGTTTCAGGGACGTTTCGGTGTCTGTCAAAAAATATGAGGGGCGTTCAAGTCAAACCGGGACCTTTCATTGTGCAGAATAACAGAACATGGTTATTTCTCCATATAATCCTCTGCTACACTAATGCACTTATCCCAGGGTTTCACTAGTGCTTGGACACCATCAAGGTAAAACATTTTCTCAGTACGCCAGAGCCATGATCAGACTCTGATTCACGTCTGAAACTCAGGCCTCCCAGGAACTCCTTTAGTCACTCAAACATGTAGACATGGACATTCAGCGAGTGGAATGCCTGATCCTTAAAAATTTCTACCATAAAAACCTGCAAGTATAGCGTATACGCTTGTTTCAAATACCATAGCTAGGCTATATACTTTAATTTGTAAATAAACAACTCTGACATCACATAACAACCAGATGGATTTAAGCCTACTGTATATACAGATGGAAAATTGTAGCCGTGTTATCGTCCTCATCATGTTGAGCTCTGTGGTGTAATTCCAAGATGGCCGCCCCATTAGGTTATATTATATGTATGTTTATATGATATATAATATATACAACCGCATCAGCAGGATCTGGAAGTGGTTGGAGGTAGATATTTACACTTAACTTTGTAGGCGAGACAGTCCTCAGTTTATTTGCTAGCTATAATATCCTCGTAGCTTTAGCATTTTGCCTAAGTGAAAAACTGTGCCTGTGCATTTTGTGCAGGTGTTACATGACAAACATTTCATGGAATAATCATCCTTTTGTGTGTTTGTTTTCAGACCTGAAGCTGGGGCCGGAGGCGTTCAGGTTCGACGGTGGTGTAGAAGCCATCGCCACGCGACAGAATGAGAAATACTTCATCCTGAGGCCAGAAGTCATCGAAACCTACATGTACTTGTGGAGGTTCACTCACGACCCCAAATACAGGCAGTGGGGCTGGGAGGCCGTCCAGGTGAGACTGTGTGTGTGTGTGTGTGTGTGTGTGAGTGTGTGTGTGAGTGTGTGTGTGAGTGTGTGTGTGAGTGAGTGTGAGTGAGTGTGTGTGAGTGTGTGTGAGTGTGTGTGAGTGTGTGTGAGTGTGT